>LPNX010267669.1:595129-636443 GCA_001517045.1 Pseudotsuga menziesii | reverse complement strand
CTAGTACTAGAGCTCATAATGTTTTTCATGTTTCTTTGCTTAAGAAATATGTACATGATCCTAACCATGTGATAAATTGGGATGTGATTCAGGTGGAACACGGGGGAAAGTTCCAAATCGAACCAATGCGCATCCTCAACAGGAAGGTCACAATGCTCAGGAACCGAGCCATAGGGCAGGTAAAGGTGCAATGGGAGCACTATGGACCTGAATAGGCTACGTGGGAGCTAGACGATGCCATGCGATTAGCACATCCATTTTGTTCAAGTTTGTGGAACATTGAGGCGGTACCAGTGTAACATTTTGTTCAATTTTGTAAAGCACTGAGGACAGTGCTATTGAAGGGGGATGGGAATGTAACACCATGGTTTTGACCCCGTTTGTATTAAATATACATGATACATATATTGTAAATAATCATGGTGCAGAGCTAAAGGAAAAGACCCCACCATGGATTTGGTTATGTTATGTTTCGGATAGAAATTGTCACCGATGGTATATCGGGACATGCGGCATACATATTAAGTTGTGGCATCATGTAATTATGCATTTTTAATTAAATAACCCAACCAGCTATGTTCACTGCAACCAAATTGAGAAGGGGCATGATTCCTAAGGATAAGGAGGGGGAATGTTGAACCTTGAGCCATGGGGGAAAATCCATGTGTCACCACCACCTTAATTATTCTATTGTTAGTTGGGGATGCTATTTTGCTGGTAGGAAAACCACTATGCCCACACACCTACACTCTCTCCATGATGTGATCTGGATTGCCGATCGTTCTGTCCACTCTCCCCACCAACGACTGTTCATTTTTCCTCATGCAGAGGGAAGTTAAAAGGGGATTACAATCCTTGTGTGGGGGTTCTCCTTTTCCTCCCTCACATCGTTTTCTAGTCCGTGGTTGTGTTGTTTTTCCATTCACGCAGGAGATCATTTTCCCGTTCACCTTTGTCAGACTGTGTAACGCTTTGTTACTCCATCGTTGAATTGTGACCATGATATCATCCACAGTTGTGTTGGCTACGTCTTTCTCCCTCATGTAGAGATTGGGAGTCTTCTCCTTTCCCATTTTCGGTCTGGGTAAGTCTCCAGTGATTGCAGTGGGGATTGTGTGCTGTGGGATCATTGTTGTCCGTGGGCTATTGTTTGCCACGATTGCTGGACTGTGTATTTCCTGTGTGATTTGGATGTTGTAGATTGGTGTGGAATCGTTTTGGCCAAAATAGGGCCAAGAACGATCCAGGGAGTTGTTTTCCCTCGTTAAAGCTTGAATAGCTATTTTGCTGCATGCATGCAGTGGTTTTTTCCTCGGATTGCATTGGAGTGGTGAATGAGGGCCTGATGTTCTTTATAAACTTGGTGGTTTGGGAACCACACAGATAGATCTAGTGGCTGGATTTATTCTCCACAACCCCTGAATAGCACTAGAAGGGAGATCAGGGACTGCGTTGCAGAGAAAGGACTGATTTCCTTGTGTTGGGTGTGTGTGGGTGTCCTAGAAGCTAGGATGGTTCTGGTGTAGGTGTCCTTAGCTCTTCAATGAACTCACCAGCTTAGCATTTAGCCTTTCCCAGCTCCTGGATGGCCTGATAAACCCAACTTTGTTGGCTTGACTAATCCGTTGTTCGCCTGATAAATCCAACTGTGTTGGCTTGGCTAAACTGTGTACCTTGTGGTGTTGTTATCCTTGGTTATGTGTAAGCTTGTTAGTTTCTTATTCCTTGGGGAATCATGCCCGACTCAGAGGTGGCAGCATTGCTGAGAGATTAAAGAGCACACGGGCCTATGGTTGGGTGGAACGTTGCAATGACGTAGCTGGTTGAGGGACAAGTTCTCTATAAGATAAGTATTCTTTCCTAACTTGTGTCTGTAACTATATTTTCCATTGATGAATGATGATGTACATGTTGAATGCCGAATCATATATGAATGCATGTTGTTTGCTTCCACTATGTATATGAATGATTAATGCATCGTAATATGTTTTATGTTTTTAAGTATCATGCTTTAGCATTATATGTATGTATGTTCTTATTCATGGTGCTAGATGCCCGAATGATTGATGTATCGTAGTGTCCTCTTCGTCGGTCGGAGGTTCAGGGACGTTATACTCCTACAAGCTAGACTCCGGAAAGTCTATGAAATGAAGAATGTCTTGTTTGTACCAAGACTAAAGAATAATATTCTCTCCATATCGGCATTGGATGCAAAAGGCATGAGGGTTGCATTTGTAGATGGCCAAGTCCTCATGTGGCCAAAAGGAAAGACTATTAACAATGCAACAATAATTGGAGAGCAAGAGGGAGGATTATACAAATTAAAGGGCCAACCAGAACAAGCCTTGGTTCATGAATTAGTAGAGCCAAATGAACTTTGGCATAGAAGGCTTGCACATGTACACTACAAAGCACTACCACTTGCAAGAAAAGTTGTCGAAGGACTTCCAGAAATACAGGCAAAACATAAAGGAGTTTGCAAAGGATGTGCTAAGGGAAAGAATACAAAGAAGACATTTCCAAGTAGCGAAAGCAAAACAAAATGAATCTTGGAAATCATTCCCTCCGATGTATGCGGTCCAATGTCATCCAGCTCATTAAGTGGGTATGTATACTATGTTTCTTTCATTCATGATTTTTCTAGGAAGACATGGATATATTTCATGAAAAACAAGGATGAAGTATTTAGCAAGTTCAAAGAGTTCAAAGCCTTGATCGAGAATCATACAGAAAAGAAAATCAAGACCTTTCGATCAGACAATGGCAGAGAATTCACATCAAATGAATTCAAAGAACTATGTAGAGATTCAGGGATTAAGAGGGAGTTAACCACTCCATATAATCCACAGAAAGAATAGAACGATTATGGAAGCTGCAAGGGAAATGCTTCATGATCAAGATCTTTGTATGCATCTATGGGCAAAAGCTGCTAGAACAGCTGTGTATGTACAAAACCATACTCCGCATAAAGTACTCGAGAACAAGACACCTGAAGAAGTCTTCTTCGATAAGAAACCATAAGTCAGCCATCTTAGAATATTCGGTTGTCTAGTGTACATACACATTCCAAAAGAAAAGAGGACAAAGTTAGATCCTTTGGGAAAGAAGGGTATATTTGTGGGATACTCAGAAAGCTCGAAAGCTTACAGAATATACTTCCTAGGATTCAAGAATATCGACATAAGAAGATATGTAACATTCGACGAAGATTCAGCCTACAACAAATCTAGAAAGAGACCAGTTGAAGACTCTGAAGAAACAGAAGTACCCAGAATTCAAGATACAACTATGAACGATGAAAACCAAGATGAAGATCGAGAAATAGAAGAACTCGAAGAACTTGTAGATCCACTCCAAGAGAAGAATCCTAACAAGAGGGAACCTGCATGGGTATGAGAGGCTATACAAGGTACAGAAAGATATGGGGCTCCAGAAGAAGTACACAGAGAGAGGAAAAGAACTGGGTCTGTCTCCGGATATGTAGCACTATTGTGTGACTTCATTGATAAAGAACCTTCCAACTATGAAGAAGCGACAACAAAGAAATAATGGAAGGATGCTATGATCGAAGAGTACCAGTCGATCAATGATGTTTGGGATGTTATCTTAAGACCAGAAGGGAAGTCAGTTGTGACTTCCAAATGGATCTACAAGATCAAGCATGCTGTATATGGTAGCTGTCACATGCCCAAATTTTGCAAAAAAACAATATTATCTTATTTGATTTTATTTAAAGATAATATGTTAAATTTTATGCTAAGTTGTAATTGATGACTCAGCAGAGTCAAGGATATTTAATGTAATTCTGAATATTTTAAATTATAAATAAATAAAGGAGGAGACAACAGCTTAGGAGAGCTGTTAAAAGAGTGTTTACTGGTAAAATTGGTGGAGGAGATTGGGTGGAGAGAAAACAGACATGTGGAAGCATCCTCAAACCACTTCCAACTATTGCAGGTGGAAACCTCCCTACATTTGGGGTCATGATCCCCCAAGAAAGTGGGATCTGAGCAGGTGGCTCAATTAATGACAACTGACCCAAAAGACCTAAGCAATCTTTATAAAAATACCCATTGAAGAGAGCTGAGGCTGCTCATTTCTAGAGAAGTGTTCATTCAGGTGAATGTACTTTAGAGAAATTCAATGGAAGGAAATTGTGAAAAGAGTTTGAGGGGTTAACTGCTAAGTGATCTAGTGCAACTTTGCAACTGAAGGATCTTACTGCTGAGTGTAGAGTGTTTACTGAGTCATTGGACTAGACTATTGTTTGCTTGCTCCACCAGTTCTCAGCCAAGAGGACGAGGAACAGGCTCAGGGGTCCTAAGGAAGTGTTGTTTGAGTGCTCTCTAGGAGTTTGGTAGGGAGGAACGGCCTCCTAACGTTGTTGTTGTCCATCCTAATCAGGTTCTTCATTCTTTTGTTTTACTGTGTTAGATAGTTAAATGTGAATCTGACTGTTAAATGATTGTTAAATATTTAGTTGTAGAATTATTTTCCATCTATTTCAGATTCATGTATTCAATAATCTAAAATATTACTAACTATAACATTTTATGATTGTTAAATATTAATAACTATAACATTTTAGATTATTGAAGACATGAATCTGAAATAGATGGAAAATAATTCTAATCTATGTTTTTCCACACCTGGAAGGACCAAACCATACTCCAGCATAGACAGAGTATTTAATATAGATGAAGGAAATGATAAGAGACTGAAATGAATAGATGTATTTTGCATTTCATAATAGCAGAGTAATTTATTGTTGTATGTAGGTTATTATCAAAAAGATCAATAACCTGGTTATCTATGTTCTTGTTTATGTAAACATACTGATAATGAAATAGCAGTATTCCATTACATGTAGAAGAATTATTATGTTAAGAAAATACCCTAGTAGATAAGATGCTATGTTTATACAGAGTACATTATTCTTTTTATTTAAATTAAAATCTGGAGGAGGGTAAGTTGTGTTATGTTGTACATATATAATTTCTTGTGTTTATTTAATAACCAGTTGCATATGCAGTAGAAGAAATACAGTTAAACTACTTTGTTTACATTCTTTTCAATAAAGATAAAACTATTATTCATATAGTTTATATACTTATAATATTAACTAAACTAAGACTAGCAGTTACTATTAACTAGGGAGAGTATTACGAAAAGTATTTATCTTATCGAAAAGAAACTTGTTTAGGAATATATTTTTTTTATCTTCAAATAACATTAGTAAAAATTCTTTCTATTATTTCAGTAGATAAAAACCATAAGAATACGATAATAACCAGTATGAAAATAAATATATAAATCTAAGTAAAAACTGTTCCACAACAGGTTTATACCTGCAAGAGTAATTACAGGGTTGAAACCCTATATTAGATTCATTGTTTTAATAAACAATTAAGCTATAATTCTATTACTTGGAACATTATCATTAAACAAATTGAACTATTGTAGACTGGTTACATTCTTCATAACAAATATATATAAACAGATACAAATTTAAGAAATATCATTATACATAGATATAATATTAACATTAAAACAATATTTGTTTTACAAGTAACAGAACTTACTTAAATAAATTAAAAGAATTATTTAAAACAAGGGTTTAATTCAAGAAACCCTAGCTCGTAATTCCTGAGCCAACAAGTAAAACGGCTTATACCATGACTGAATCACAGTCTTAAAACTATTAACAATAATATAATGCAAATAATAAACAGTAAAATTATTATTTCACCGTCGAAGACGGTAAAAACCCTAAGTTACACAAAGTCACAAAGTATTATGCAAAACGAGTCCGATCTTGAAGGAAATCTTTTAAAATTAAACCCAGTGTATTGCTTGACAGGTCGTAAGGCTATAACTTAAACAATGTACAAAAACTAGCTCTGAGCCGGTGTGCCCATATTGTGGCATGGGTTAATAAACAAAACTAACAGTCTAATTATCAAAACCTACATCATTGTAAAATCCTTTTAACACAAGAAAAGAGAATTTACAAGTCACGGCATTGAGCCGGAGTCACCTTGCTGTAAGCGAGGGTTTAAAAAAAAAAACAAAACTTATAAATTGAAGACCAACAACCCAAGACTGGGGAAGACCAAGGTCGTAACTCCTTCCAATTGCAAACATTTCCCCTAAGTCTGTACAAGCAGGGAGAGCCATTTTATAACTAGGGCTTACCGGTAGATTGAACACCGGTCCAGAGGTGAAGTGGTTCCTTCCAAATGTTATGCGAACTATCACCTGCAAAATGAAAACCTAAACATAATTAAAAACTTGAATGTAGAATTGAAACCGTAATTTCTTTATAGATTTCAACTTATTAAAAATGATGTGTTACCTGTAATGTTGAAAACCGAGGTCACGAAGAAGGCAGACCGACACCATGAGCACAACAACCTTCGCATTTACCTGAGAAGGAGGCAGCTGAGTCCGAGTTATTATCTACCTCGACAACTGGAGCAAGAGCAAACAATCGAAGTGGCCAAACCACGACTTCAATACTGAAAATACTACCTACGTAAACACTACCCTCACACACAACAAGATTTGGTTACAGAAATCAACTCAAGCACGAGCTATGAACTTCACAACTCTCACTCTAAGTAACAACTCTTCAAAAATGCACAGATAGCGGAGCTAGAGGCGAGCAATTGTGAGCCCTCATGGTCGTAGCAAACCCAACAATGCAGAGACCGAAAACCTAGTTGAACAATGAGGAATAGGGTTGCAAGATAAATATCATAAGTCATGTATTGCATGGTGAGGACAGTTCCACATGTCCACAAATTTTTTTCACATCACGGTGGGTTCATTTGTATAGTCCTCACTGCAATAATTCGAATCAAATAATTGTTAACTATTTACATCTTTGCACACAATTATGATGTATTATATGCATAAGGTCAAAATCGTATCTTTTCCCATGAAGTCAACCTTGGTAATGAATGGGGATTATGCCATCATTAACCTAATGTTTAAACCATGAAATCATTTGTGGTAAGAACCATTTTATTTATGAATTCGATGCCCTTGTTTAGTGAAGATCATATAACTTTTCTTAATCAAACTTGTAAGAAAAAGATTACGAGGATAGTAGAATATTGAACAAGATTTCTAATGCCTTTATTGACTTGTTCTTATAATCATGAACTATGATTGTATAAACTATGAGAACTAGACTTAAATCAATAAAGTTTTTATAGATATGGTTAACATACATACACTTAAATAGCTCCTACAATTTTAAGTGACCTACAGTACTAGATGTAGGATAGATATCTTAGAAACACATAATCTTTGGTCTCCATAATTTCTACCAAGCTCTAAGATGTATCGAATCAAGGTTAAGTTAGAAATTGGAGTTTAGAATAGTAAACTCTCTAAGATTTTATTGCATCTCATTTACATATAAGTAAATAGTAGGGTAATGTGAAGTTGTCGCATTATTTTGGTCATGAAGAAAATTGGAATTCAAGTCACAATCTTGACGATTTTTTTTTATGTAGAGGATACCTTATAAATTACAAGCGATGTTAAGCTGATAAATTTACTCTATTGAATCCTAATTGAAACGGAGCTGAAAAGTACATAGTAGGCTTATGTTCTTAAAGGCTTAGGTCTATTTCTGTAATGATAAGTAGTGTTTTAATTATTAAAATAATAATAGAAATAAACTCTCATGTCAGAGAAAGAGTTATAATACAAAATCATGAGCTCTATTAAGAACTGGAAATAATTTAGAGTGAAGATAAAAGGAGGTTTTATCTATGTTAAAGATCTATCTGTTAAAAGACAAATAGTAGGATGGCGTTAATAACCCTTACGACAGAAAGATCAAGTAATATCATATTTGTGAATCAAGTAAAAGAAACATTACTTTACCTTACAGGACCTTGAGTCTTCTAAGAAAACTTTTACGCTAGCAATACTTTTATGTGAAAAGAAGTATATCTGGTTTAACCCCTTAATAAACTTTTACTGGGTCAAAATTTTACCTGTCAAGCCTGTAAAGATCCAGAAATCCAGATGCGTTAGCAATTGCTAAGTAAGCCCTGGCTAGAAAGTGACTCCTCACCTATTTGACATTCAAACCATCAGTACAACTAAATATTTGAATGCAGATTACTCACATCACATATCAAAATTAAAACAACATTAATCTATATGTGTTAAAGTTAATGGTTACTTTTATTATCTGTATCATTTCTTCTATTAGCTGCTAGCAGTTATCCAACTACATCTATGAACATTTTATGTTCTCTCAAAATTTTAATTTTTTGTGAAAATTTGGGGTTTTGACATGTGGTATCAGAGCACAAGGTTCAAACACTAGGCCTTGATGAAGCCCAACTAGATTTTATGAAACAGTAAATTGAATTATTATGTTGATGTATTTTCTTTTAAATGTTATTCAACAGAGAAATTGTTTCTCAAGTTTAACAAATAGGTATGGAAAGGCTGGAAGAATATGCAGAGGAGGAATCTCCATTTATTGAACCAGAAAACTTACCAAGAGATCCTATACCAGAAGATTTAACCACCAACTCCTCAAAACTGTTACAAACAGTAAATGACCTAAAATTTGAAATGGAATCTGTAAAATGAGAGAATGAAAGGATTCTGAGGCCTCAGGAGGAGCTGAATCAGATTTTAACAGAAATGTTTCAAACTGAGGGTAGGGGTAGAAGAACTAAATCAGAAGATACAAGTCATCAACGTAAATTTAAAAATATGAAACATACTAAAAATGAAAGCAGTTCATCTTCAAAGGTGTTTGGTGAACAACGTAATTTGCATTCTAGTGATAGTAGTGATGACAATCATTATACTAAAAAGAGGAAATACAAACCTTATGAGGAAATTTATGGGGAATTCAAAAAGATAAAACCACCAACATTTAATGGAGAGACTGAGAAGGGGGAGGAAGCAGAATCCTGGTTATCTGGGATGAAGAAGTACTTCCAGATATATAACTACTATAACCAATTAAAGGCTAGAATGGCTATATACAATCTCTTAGGAAAGGGTGACATTTGTTGGCAGGACTTGAAGAGAGTTAAGGGAATAAAATAGAAGAATGTAAATTGGAGTACCTTCAAGAGGTACTTTAAAAAGAAATTTATTTCTAAGCAATACTATGAAGAGAGAGAAAAAGAATTTTATGAGCTTAAATTAGGATCAATAACAATGAAAGATCTGAATAGCAAGTTTTTGAGTCTACTTAGGTATGTGCCATACCTTGTAGATGAGAAACCAAAGGTACAATGATTCTTCAGCTGTCTACCTTATCATATTAAGGACGGGATTGGGTATGACACTCCAAATACTTTGGAAGAAGCCATGAGGAAAGCCAACTTCTGTTATGAACATAATAGGAAGAAGGAAAGCATGGCCAACTAGAAGGCCAAGAAGAATAATAATCAGTATGATCAAAAGAAGAAATACTTTGTGCCCAACAAAAATTCTAAGAACAATAAGGCTAGAAATTTTCCTAACAAAAATTTCCAAGGAAACTAGAATAATTCACCAAGCAATCAAAATAATTCTAAGGGTAAAGAATTTTCTAATAACCATGGTAATTACACCAAGAAATTTGAGCACAAAGAATTTATAAAGTGTTGGGAGTGTAATGGCCCAGACTATACATCAGTCAGTACTAATCGGAAAAAGACTGTCAGTAATATTCATACCAAAGAGGAGGAGATGACTGTTGAAGAATTAGCAAGGACTATGCCCAGAATCAATGCAACCTTGGAGAATCGACAAGCAGAATATCAAACTTCCATGGTGGAAGTAGAAGATATGATAAATCAAACCCATATGACTATTTTAATTGATCCAAGAGCTAGTCTCAATTATAGTTCACCTAAGATGGTAGAAAAATGTAAGTTGCCTGTTTAAAAATTTGAAAATTCATGGTTAGTTCAGTTAGCCACTGGTGCTAAAAGAAAGGTAACTTTTTTTGTAAAAAAATGTGCAGTAGTTATGGATCATTTTGAAACTGTTGTAAAGATTAATGTATTTCCTCTTGGTTCTTATGATTTATTGATCGGTATGGATTGGTTAGAACAACATAGGGTAATTTTAAATTGTTATGATAAAACCTTTATGTGTTTAAACAGTGATGGAAAACCAGTAAGTGTAAAAGGAGTTCCTAGAAAAACCACCATAAGGAAGATTTCTGCTCTACAGCTTAAGAGAGCTATTAGGAAGGGTTGTAAAGCTTATGCAGTAACGATAACTGATGAGGAGAATCTAAATAAGACAGATAAATTAAAATTGGAAGACATACCAGTCTTAAGAGAATATGTTGATGTATTCCCTGAAGAAATTCTGGGACTACCTTCGAAAAGGAATTGGATTTCACCATTGAGTTGGTACCTGGTGCAGTACCTAGCTCAAAGGCCCCTTATTGAATGAACATACTTGAACTTAATGAATTAAAGTCTCAATTAAAAGAAATAATTGATAAAAAGTATATTTGACCTAGTGTGTCTCCCTGGGGGGCACCTGTCATCTTCGTTAAGAAAAAGGACGGAACCATGCGACTTTGCATAGATTACCATCAGTTGAACAAAATGACCATTAAAAATCGATAGTCGTTGCCCCGTATAGATGATCTGTTTGATCAACTACGTGGAGCCATGGTGTTTTCGAAAATAGATTTATTATTTAGATATCATCAAGTTAGGATTAAAGATGAAGACATCTTTAAGACAACTTTTAGAACTCGATATGGCCATTACGGGTTTGTCGTCATGCCATTCAGGCTTACTAATGGCCCAGCTATTTTTATGTGTTTAATGAACAACATTATGCATAAGTATCTAGATAAGTTTGTAGTCGTGTTCATCGACGATATATTAATCTATTCAAAAACTGAAGAAAAACATAAGGAACATTTAAAAATTGTTTTTCAAGAGTTACGAGATCGTCAACTCTTTGCAAAGTTTAGTAAATGTGATTTCTTCAAGGATAAGATTCAGTATTTAGGTCATGTGGTGACCAAGGAAGGGATTTCAGTCGATCCCGAAAAGATAAAGGCGATCGAAGATTAGCCGGTTCCTAAGGATGTAACTGATGTTTGATCTTTCATGGGAATTATCGGTTACTACTGGAGGTTCATTGAAGGTTTTTTGAGGATCGCGAATCCAATAACTTCTTTGCAGAAGAAAGGAAAGAAGTTTGATTGGAACCAGAAATGTGAGGAAAGCTTTAAAATGTTAAAAAATTTATTAACCAGTGCACCTATTTTAAGAATAGCTAATCCAAATAAAGAATTTGTAGTGTGCACTGACACCTGCAATGATGGCTTAGGCGGTGTTCTAACTCAAGAAGGGCATGTTATTGCCTATGAGTCAAGAAAATTAAAAATTCATGGAAAGAATTATGCAACTTATGATCTAGAATTAGCAGTTGTTATGCATGCTCTAAAGATGTGGCGACATCACCTAATTGGCAAAAAATTTATTTCAATGACTGATAATAAAGGATTAAAGTATCTGTTAGATCAGCCTAATCTAAATGCTAGACAAGCTAGGTGGCTAGCTTTTCTAAGTGAGTATGATTTCAAAATTCAGCACATTAAAGGTAAAGAAAATAAAGTTGTTGATGCATTAAGTAGGAATGCAAGGCTGAATTTCATAGCAGTTATCAACACTTATACTACAGATTTGGATGAACAGCTTAAAGCAGGAATAGAACAAGATGAAATTTACCAAAATTTACAAGCTAAAACTAAAGAAAATCCAACAGAAAGCTTAAGTAAAGGGTACCGTTTGAATGCAAAAGAATTTTTACTATATAAAGAAAGAATATATGTACCTAACGTACCTAAAGTTAAGTTGTTAATTTTGGATGAAATTCATAAAACTCCATACTCAGGTCATCCAGGCTATCAAAATATTATAACTATGTTAAGAAAATAATATTTTTGACCAAATATGAAGACCGAAGTAGCAGAGTATATTGCTAGGTGTTTTGAATGTCAACAAGTGAAAATTGAACATCAACATCCAGCTAGATTACTTCACCCATTACCCATTCCTAGCTAGAAATGGGAGATAATCAGTCTCGATTTTGTTACTGGACTGCCTAGAAATTAGAATTTAAATGATTCTATCATGGTAGTAGTCGATAAGTCAAGTAAAGAAGCTCATTTTATACCTATTAAAACTACATATAAAGCTGCAAATATAGCTGATATATTTCTAAAAAATATTTTCCGATTGCATGGAATACCAAAAGTCATAATCTCAGGCAGAGATCCTAAATTTACAGGAAACTTTTGGAAATCTCTGTTTAAAGGATTAAACACTACTTTAAATTTTAGGACTTCGTTCCATCCTCAAACAGATAGACAAACTGAAAGAGTAAACCAAGTACTAGAAGGTTTATTAAGAATGTATGTGAAAGACCAACCAGGTAAATGGGAGGATTATTTGCATCTGGTAGAATTTGCTTATAATAATAATTATCAGGCGTCTGCCAGATTTAGTCCTTTTGAAATTTTGTATGGAAGAAAATGTAATACTCCTATCTCTTGGAGTAATCCAGTGGATAGATAGGTATTAGGTCCTGAACTGTTAAAGGAAATGGAAGAAATTGTAAAGCAGCTACAGGGTAATCTGAAAGTGGCACAGGATAGACAGAAAAGTCAAGCAGACCTTAAAAGAACTCCAAAAGAGTTTCAGGTAGGTGAACATGTGTTCATCAAGGTGAGGCCCAAAAAGAGCTCTCTGAGGTTGGGGAGTTGTGCAAAACTAGCACCTCGTTACTGTGGTCCATTTGAAATTCTATCCAGGATTGGACAAGTAGCTTATGAATTAGCATTACCACCCAATTTAAGAGTACACAATGTTCTCCACATTTCTGTATTAAATAAATATGTTCATGATGCTACTCATGTTGTTAACTGGAATGATATACAGGTGGAACCAGAAGGAGATTTTTTGGTGGAACCGAACTGTATCCTCGGGCAAAGAGAGATCATACTTTGGAACCGCACCATTGGACAGGTGAAGGTGCAATGGAAGCACCTTAGTCCAGAGGAAGCCACCTGGGAATTGGAGAGTAATATGCAATATGCATATCCCATTTTGTTCTAAGGGAATTCTGAGGATGAAGAAGAAATAACATCAAGAACGATGTTATGTTCTAAGGGGGTGTGTATGTCACATGCCCCAATTTTGCAAAAAACCAATATTATCTTATTTGATTTTATTTAAAGACAACATGTTAAATTTTATGCTAAGTTGTAATTGATGACTCAGCAGAGTCAAGGATATTTAATATAATTCTGAATATTTTAAATTATAAATAAATAAAGGTGGAGACAACAGCTTAGGAGAGCTGTTAAAAGAGTGTTTACTGGTCAAATTGGTGGAGACTAGGTGGAGAGCAAACAGACATGTGGCAGCATCCTCAAACCACTTCCAACTGTTGCAGGTGGAAACCTCCCTACATTTGGGGTCATCATCCCCCATGAAAGTGGGATTAGAGCAGGTGGCTCAATTAATGACAACTAACCCAAAATACCTAGGCAGTCTTTAAAAAAATACGCATTGAAGAGACCTGAGGCTGCTCATTTCTAGAGAAGTGTTCATTCAGGTGAATGTACTTCAGAGAAATTCAATGGAAGGGAATTGTGGAAAGAGTTTGAGGGGTTAACTTCTAAGTGATCTAGTGCAGCTTTTCAGCTGAACGATCTTACTGCTGAGTGCAGAGTGTTTACTGAGTCATTGGAATAGACTATTGTTTGTTTGGTCCACCAGTTCTCAGCCAAGAAGACAAGGAACAGGCTCGGGGGTCCTGAGGAAGCGTTGTTTGAGCGCTCTCCAGGAGTTTGGTATGGAGGAATGGCCTCCCAACGTTGTTGTTGTCCATCCAAACAGGTTCTTAATTCTTTTGTTTTACTGTGTTAGACAATTAAATGTGAATCTGGCTGTTAAATGATTGTTAAATATTTAGTTGTAAAATGTTATAGTTAGTAATCTTTTAGATTATTGAAGACATGAATCTCAAATAGATGGAAAATAATTCTAATCTGTGTTTTTCCACGCCTAGAAGGACTAGATTGTACTCCAGCACAGACATAGTATTTAAAGTAGATGAAGAAAATGATAAGAGACTGAAATGAATAGATGTATTTTGCATTTCATAATAGCAGAGTAATTTATTGTTGTATGTAGGTTATTATCAAAAAGATCAATAACCTGGTTATCTATGTTCTTGTTTATGTAAATATACTGATAATGAAATAGCAGTATTCCATTACAGGTAGAAGAATTATTATGTTAAGAAAATACCCTAGTAGATAAGATGCTATGTTTATACACAGTGCATTATTCTTTTTATTCAAATTAAAATATGTAGGAGGGTAAGCTATGTTATGTTGTACATATATAATTTCTTGTGTTTATTTAATAACCAGTTGCATATGCAGTAGTTTAACACAATTAAACTACTTTGTTTACATTCAGTTCAATAAAGATAAAACTACTATTCATATAGTTTATATACTTATAATATTAACTAAACTAAGACTAACAGTTACTATTAACCAGGGAGAGTATTACGAAAAGTATTTATCTTATCAAAAAGAAACTTGTTTAGGAATTTTTTTTTTATCTTCAAATAACACTAGTAAAAATTCTTTCTATTATTTCAGTAGATAAAAACCATAAGAATACAATAATAACCAGTATGAAAATAAATATATAAATCTAAGTAAAAACTGTTCCACAATAGGTTTATACCTGCAAGAGTAATTACAGGGTCGAAAACCTATATTAGATTCATTGTTTTAATAAACAGTTAAGCTATAATTCTATTATTTGGAACATTATCATTAAACAAATTGAACTATTGTAGACTGGTTACAGTCTTCATAACAAATACATATAAACAGATACAAATTTAAGAAATCTCATTATACACAGATATAATATTAACATTAAAACAATATTTGTTTTACAAGTAACAGAAATTACTTAAATAAATTAAAAGAATTATTTAAAACAAGGGTTTCATTCAGGAAACCCTAGCTCGTAATTCATGAGCCAACAAGTAAAACAGCTTATACCATGACTGAATGATAGTCTTAAAACTATTAACAATAATCTAATGCAAATAATAAACAGTAAAATTATTATTTCATCGTCGAAGAGGGTAAAAACCCTAAGTTACACAAAGTCGCAAAGTATTCTACAAAATGAGTCCGAGCTCGAAGTAAATCTTTTAAAATAAAACCGAGTGTATTGCTTGACAGGTCGTAAGGATATAAATTAAACAGTGTACATAAACCAACTCTGAGCCGGTGTGCCCATATCGTGGCATGGGTTAATAAACAAAACTAACAGTCTAATTATCAAAACCTACATCATTGTAAAATCCTTTTAACACAAGAAAAGAGAATTTACAAGTCACGACATTGAGCTGAAGTCACCTTGCTGTAAGTGAGGGTTTTAAAAACAAAAACAAAACTTATAAACTGAAGACCAACAACCCAAGACTGGGGAAGACCAAGGCCGTAACTCCTTCTAACTACAAACATTTCCCCTAATTATGTACAAGCAGGGAGAGCCATTTTATAACCGGGGCTTACCAGTAAACTGAACGTCGGTCCAAAGGTGAAGTGGTTCCTTCCAAATGTTAGGAGAACTATCACCTGAAAAGTAAAAACCTAAACATAATTAAAAACTTGAATGTAGAATTGAAACCGTAATTTCTTTATAGCTTTCAACTTCTTAAAAATGATGTGTTACCTGTAATGTTGAAAACCGAGGTCACGAAGAAGGAAGACTGACACCACGAGCACATCAACCTTCGCATTCAACTGAGAAGGAGGCAGCTGAGTCTGAGTTATTATCTACCTCGACAATTGGAGCAAGAACAAACAATGGCAGTGGCCAAACCACGACTTCAATACTGAAACTACTGCCTGTGTAAACACTACCCTCATGCACAGCAAGATTTGGTTACAGAAATCAACTCAAGCATGAGCTGTGAACTTCACAACTCTCACTCTAAGCAATGGCTCTTCGAAAATGCACAGACAATGAAGCTAGAGGTGAGAAACTGCAAGCCCTCATGGCCGCATCAAACCCAATAATGTAGAGACCGAAACCCTCGCTGAACAATGAGGAATAGGGTTGCAAGATAAAGATTATAAGTCACGTATTGCATGGTGAGGAGAGTTCCACGTGTCCACAAATTTTTTTCACATCATGGTGGGTTCATTTGTATAGTCCCCACTGCAATAATTCGAATCAAATAATTGTTAATTATTTACATCTTTGCACACAATGATAATGTATTATATGCATAAGGTAAAAATCGTATCTTTTCCCATGAAGTCAACCTTGGTAATGAATGGAGATTATGCCATCGTTAACCTAATGTTTAAACCATGAAATCATTCGTAGTAAGAACCATTTTATTTATGAATTCGATGCCCCTGTTTAGTGAAGATCATATAACTTTTCTTAATCAAACTTGTAAGAAAAAGATTAAGAGGATAGTAGAAGCTTGAACAAGATTGCTAATGCCTTTATTTACTTGTTCTTACACTCATGAACTATGATTGTATAAACTATGAGAACTAGACTTAAATCAATAAAGTGTTTATAGATATGGTTAACATACATACACTTAAATAGCTCCTACACTTTTAAGTGACCTACAGTACTGGATGTAGGATAGATATCTTATAAACACATAATCTTTGGTTTCCATAATTTCTACCAAGCTCTAAGATGTATCGAATCAAGGTTAAGTTAGAAATTGGAGTTTAGAATAGTAAACTCTCTAATATTTTATTGCATCTCATTTACATGTAAGTAAATAGTAGGGTAATGTGAAGTTGTCACATTATGTTGGTCATGAAGAAAATGGGAATTCAAGTCATAATCTTGACGATTTTTTTTATGTAGAGGATACCTTATAAATTACAAGCGATGTTAAGATGATAAATTCACTATATTGAATCCTAATTGAAACAGAGCTGAAAAGTACATAGTAGGCTTATGTTCTGAAAGGCTTAGGTCTATTTCTGTAATGATAAGTAGCGTTTTAATTATTAAAATAATAATAGCAATAAAATCTCATGTCAGAGAAAGAGTTATAATACAAAATCATGAGCTTTATTAAGAACTGGAAATAATTTAGAGTGAAGATAGAAGGAGGTTTTATCTATCTTAAAGATCTATCTGTTAAAAGACAAATAGTAGGATGAATTTAATAACCCTTACGACACAAAGATTAAGTAATATCATATTTGTGAATCAAGTAAAAGAAACATTAATTTGCCTTGCGGGAGCTTGAGTCTTCTAAGCAAACTTTTACGCTAGCAGTACTTTTATGTGAAAAGAAGTATATCTGGTTTAACGCCTTAATAAACTTTTACTGGGTCAAAATTTTACCTATCAAGCCTGTAAAGATCCATAAATCCAGTTATGTTAGTAATTGCTAAGTAAGCCCCAGCTAGAAAGTGACTCCTTACCTATTTGTCATTCAAACCATCAGTACAGATAAATATTTGAATGCAGATTACTCACATCACATATCAAAATTAAAACAACATTAATATATATGTGTTAAAGTTAATGGTTACTTTTATTATCTGTTTCATTTCTTCTATTAGCTGCTGGTAGTTATCCAACTACATCTATGAACATTTTATGTTATCTCAAAATTTTAATTTTTTGTGAAAATTTGGGGTTTTGACAGTAGCATAGAGAAACATAAAGCAATATTTGTGGCTCATGGCTTCTCCCAGAAAGAAGGGATAGATTGTGAAGATACTTTTTCACCTGTAGCCAGATACACTTCCATCAGATCGGTACTTGCTCTGGCTGCAGTAATGAAATGAAAGATACACCAAATGGATGTCAAGACTGCTTTCTTGAATGGTGTAGTAGAAGAGGAAGTGTATGTGGAGTAGCCACTCAGTTTTGAGACACATGACAGGGAGTCTCATGTGTGTAATTTGAAGAAATCCTTATACGGTTTGAAACAGGAACCCAGGACATGGTACGACAGAATTGATGGATTCCTATCCAATTTAGGCTTTACCAAGAGTAAAGTAGATTCCAACCTTTACCACAAGGTTGAATAAGAGAACCCAGTGATACTCCTAGTGTATGTAGATGACATGTTTGTAACAAGTACTGAAGATGGGTTGATTGCTGATACAAAGAGGAAGCTTGTTGTCGAGTTCGAGATGAAGGACTTGGGTACGATGCATTATTTTCTAGGCATGGAGGTGTGGCAGAATGCAAATGCAATCTCCCTTAGATAAGGGAAGTGTGTAGTAGAGATCCTGAAGAGATTCGAGATGATGGACTGCAAGGCCATGACCACACCTATGGCATCAAACCTGAAGCTTCTAAGTGATGCTTCATCAGAGACGGTTGATGCTATGATGTATTGTCGGATGATTGGGTCCTTGATGTACCTGACGAATACACGACTAGATATTTTCTTTGCTGTGAATACATTAAGCCAGTTCCTAACAGATCCTAGACATGTTCACTTGACTGCTCCAAAACATATTCTGAGGTACCTAAAGGGATCAATTGATTATGGGATCAAGTATGAGGAAAATCAAAAGATTAACCTGGAGGGTTATGTTGATTTAGATTGGGTAGGTAGTGCCATCGACAGGAAGAGCACTTCAGGATGTTGCTTCAGTATGGGATCAGGTGTGATCTCTTGGTTTAGCAGGAAACAGTCTTGCGTGGCACTGAGTATAGCTGAAGCAGAATATGTCACAGCTTGTTCAACTAGTTGTGAGGTAGTATAGCTGAGGAATATACTGTCTGATTTGTTTGATATCTAGTTGGATGCTATTTGTATATATTACGACAACCAGAGTTGTGTGAAGTTGTTGGAGAACCCAGTGTTCCATGACAAGTCGAAGCATATCGAGATCAAATATCACTATATCAGGGATATGGTGCATAGAGGAGCAGTAAAGCTCCAGTATGTTGCAATGGATGAGCAGATAGTTGATATGTTAACCAAGCCATTGGCCAAAGTGAAGTTTGAGTACTTCAAGGAGAATCGTGGTGTTCTCCAGATCGAGGTTCCTTCCAAGGGGAAGTGATGAGTCTGTGAGCCATTCTGACATGATGAGAGGATTGGTTCATTCCATGGTCAGATGTAAGTGCAGAGATGCTTTGATATGATTGTGGGTTGTGTTACCACATGACCAGTGCATATCCATTCTGATGTGATTGAGGGATGCATTCCCACATGATTAGATATAAGTGTTGAAGGCCATTCTCTGAATGGAGGCACCTGGTTAGTTACCAGGAATACTCAACCTAGACCTAAGATCCATTCTGATGTGACTATGCGATGTTTTCCCACATGATCAGATGTAAGTGCAGAGCCCTTCTGACATGCTGGATTGGTTCCTCGCATGGTCAGATGTAAGTGCAGAGCCCTTTCGACATATATGTTGGATTGGTTCCTCGCATGGTCGAATGTAAGTGCAGAGCCTTTCTGACATAGATGACTGGATTGGTTCCTCTCATGTTCAGATGTGAGTGTTGGGCCTTTTTGACATAGATGACTGGATTGGTTCCTCTCATGGTCAGATGTGAGTGTTGCGCTTTCCTTTCTAACATGTATGTTGGATGTGTTCCTCGCATGGTCAGATGTAAGTGCTGGGGGGGACATTCTGACTTAGGGTCAGATATAAGCACAGAAGAAGACCTACCTGGAGGCTAGGCCTACAACCAGCATGAAAAAGGGTTGGCTCTGTAGAACTTCCTATGACAAGAATAATTGAGAGATAGCACCTATGATGATGATCCAGATCCAGTGATGATGACCCAATGATGATCTAGTGATGATCCCGATCTAGTAATGAATATGACTTGAAGATGAAGATGACTTGAAGACAAAGACTTGAAGATGGAGATAACTTGATGATCCATATGATACAAAGAAGAAGACCCATGTTGAAAAAAACCGTGTCGAGAGAATTCCTTCCTAGTTAAGAGGGAGTGTTATTGTATTTTTAACTTTGGAATGTATTCACTTATATATTTTATGTATTGTACCCCGATGTTTATTCTGAGAAGTATCTGTAATGTAATTGAGTCATGTCATTCCTCGATGTTCCTATTGAGAGATCCAATAATGTAAACAAGTCATGTCAAGTCATAGTGGGTAACCCTCCTTATTGATCAAGGGGTAAAGTCCCTGCCGTTCTGGGGCCCTAGGGTTATTAGACTCTCCTGGAGAAGTTGGCCCTAGTGATTTATTATCAAGTCGGGAATTAGTATAAATAGAGAGTGAGCCTCTCTATTTATCACACTTAGTTGTATAACATAACAAAGAGAGAAGAAGAAGTTGGGCCAAGAGAGAGACAGGCTACTGCTGTCGAGAGATCATCTTACTATTTTTGGGTTTTACTTTTGGTGTTGATTCTATCTCTGAGGACGTTGTGGGGTTTTCTCCTTTATGGTTTCCCCTGAGGAAAATATTTGTGTCTATTGTCTCTTATGTTTGATTGTTGTGCTTGTTATTCTCTCAGTTAAAGATCCTAAGATAATGCTAGCTTAAATGTTAAAAATCTAACATTCTGCCTAAGTATACTTTTCTTGGTCATCATTATTCATCATCGACAGATTTGCAACGGACAACAGTGCCACCACGACATTAACTATACAAAAGGGAGTAAGTTTGAGAGTAATATGAATACAGTTTTGAACAATCTTGTTCACCACACCTCCCAAATTGGTTTTAACACTTCTGTGTATGGCCAAAGTCTCGATCAAGTATATAGCCTCCTCCAATGCAGGGGACACATGGTAGTCGATGAATGCTACAGTTGTTCACAAGATGCAAATACCACCCTTCGGTAAAGCTGTGGGAATGCTATCAGTGGTTTAATTTGGTTGGATAACTGCTTCTTACATTATGAAAACTCTAGTTTTTTTCTTAATACTGGATCCTGCAAATGGATATTATCTATATAATGTAGATAATGTCTCCAACCCTTATGTCTTTAACACTGGTCTTGGTACCCTATTCACCAATTTGTCAACTAAGGCAGTATCTATATCTAACTTATTTGCGTCAGGAATAGCTATAGACACCTTGTCTCGAAATATTTATAGTATGGTTTAGTGCTGGAGAGATATATCCAGTGACGACTGCACAACATGTCTGTCAAATACAATCAATTTTATTTTAGCAACTTATGCTAGGAAACAAAGAGCTCAGGGTCGAATGAGAAACTGCATGGTGCATAGTTCTTTTAATCGACTGTGGCTCCACCCCCTTCTAAATTTTCAGTGCAAGTTGTGGCAATTACACCACGGAGAAATAGTACGGGGATCAACAAGTCTTGAAACAAATTAGGCTTAATTTTAGGCATTGTTGGAGGTTCGCTGCTCGCGATATTCGTATGTCTATTTGCGACTGGGAAAAGAATGAATTCTTCCATATTTGTGTTGGAAACAGATTAATTACTCCACCACCTAACCTACTGAATCGCTTAAGAGGCAACATCAACCGCCATAGTTTTGAAAAGGCATCATCGCTAGAATTGCAGCTACCATAATTTTGAAGAGCCGCAAATCGCCACACTGCCTCACTACCTGACAAATATCAGATTATTTAAACTGTCAAAATCCACTTTGCTGCAACCGAACAGTGCCAGTAAAGCACATCCAAAAATCTAAAGAGGCAACACACCTTCCAAATGTAAATCATTAAGAGAGAATTTCGTTTTGTATAAGTAAAGGGTCAGTTTTTAATTAATGACCGACTTAGCCATAATCCAATATATACCTAGCTTGTAAATCATATTTAGAAAGTTGAATATGCACAACAGAGAGTAATAGAAACAAAGTTGAAACTCTGAAGTGTTTTCTGTGTAATTTTATTTTTACTCTGTTCCTGAGTGTGAAAAACTCAGTTTCATTTTTTATGTCAATTTGCTGTAGAAATTGAGAAAAAAAAGTCTATTATATGTTGTATTGATCAAGTATAATATTCATGTTAAGTTGATGGACACAGGGGTGATCTAAAATTAGTTAAATAGTGAGCAGTGAGTGAGTTGTGAATGTGTTGTAGGTGACGTCAGCAGTCATAGCTAGCTGAACATTAGGGAAATTTTGAGGTCTAAAATGGTCCTCATAAGAGATATAATAAAATATTATGAGTTAAGCATTTTACGGGGAAGGTATATTTACAACTCATCTCTTACACTATAACTAATGCAACTATGTTTAAGTTAAATTGAAAAGATGTCTAAAATAAAACCAATAAAAAAATCATCTTTGATATGACTCAAAGTAAAGTACTTTTGAGTACATAATTTACTTTTGAATATAATATGATGAATGTACTTATAAATTAATGTACTAATAAAATATAATATAATAATTTTGAAATTTGAAACATAAGTTATTTTTTCAATATTCAAAATATGTTTTTAAACCGTTATTTTATAATTTTGATTATAAACATAAAGTTAAATTTAAATTAATAAAGTGTCATTTCTTATATATATATATATTAAAAATAAAAATTAATTTTAAAATATAAATATAAAGCTATAAATTAAAAAGAAAACATTTTTTAAATTTATTTTTCATCTTGTTAATACACCTTCAAAAACATGTGTAAACTCATTTTTAATAGTTTCTTATGATTCCATGCTACGAAATGCCTCGTGGCAAGATTTGCTAGACAAATTGAAATCAAAACTCTCCAACTGGACCTTTAAACTTCTCAACATGCCCAACCGTTTAATTTTGGTTCAATCTGTCCTTCAAGCCATGCCCTTGTACATTTTCTCTGTCTTAACAGCCCCCAGCTCGATCTTAAAAAAATATAAAATGTATTAAGAGGACCTTTATGTGGGGAGGCACTGTAAACCAAAAGAAATGGGCTCTTGTCAGCTGGGATACCATTTGCAAGCCCAAATTGGAAGGGGGCCTAGGATTAAGAGATCCTATCATCAATAACAAAATAGGCAACGCCAAACTGTGGTGGAGATGGATCACTCAAAGCAATGAACCGTGGACCCTCCTTTGGCACAAGAAGTATACCCCCAATCATGAGCCACAAAACCTTATAAGTATGATGGCATCACAAGAGGCTCACCTCTTTGGAATGTCTCCAATTCAAATCGTAACATCGTCAAGGAGCTCAGCTTCTAGGAAATAAAGGATGGGATATCTACAGACTTCTTTCAGGACTCCTGGCACCAACTCTTCCCAATCTCTAACTCCCACGACCTCCCTCTGCTTAAGGACCAATTAAAGCAAAGAAATTTGATTAAGGTCAATTCTTTTTGGGAGGAGGAACAACCAGGCGATCATTACAGGAGATGGCGATGTAAAGAGTGGTGGCAGAACATTACTCCCAATGAGGAAATCCAAGCCTTCTAGGAAGATCTAATGTCCAGAAAAATAAGAATCAGCAATGGAAATGACAAGATAAGATGGGGCTTCTCCCTCACAGGAACCTACAACTTGAAGGAAGCAGCCAACTCCTTTCTCACCCCGGATACTAGAAACATTAACTGGAAGAAAATATGGAAAGCAAATCTATGGCCAAATATTTCCACCTTCCTATGGCTCCTCATTAGAAAATGCTTACTTACTGGGGAAAATCGAATGAAAAAAGGATGTATAGGCCCGCATTGGCGCTGCCTTTGCAAAAATAATGAAGATTCTACCAATCATCTCCTAGATGAATGTAATTTCGCAGATCAAATAGGGAAGGAAGGAGAACGCATATTTAGGAAAAGAGCAAGAAGAAATGGACAACCTGATCTCACAATTGCTTAATGGCCACACAAGCCATTCACCATTCAACTACTTAACAGAATATGGGAAATTTTCCCAGGATTTGCGGTCTGGGAGGTCTGGATTGAACGAAACAACCAAATCTTCGTTGACAAAGTTAAAACTGACAAGGAGGTCTAGGACATCATCAAAAAGTACATATTATAAACCATCTGCTTGGGAAAATGGAAGGAGGAAGATCTTAACACCAGCAGTGACAAAATGTAGATTTTGCATGCTTGGGGCATACAGGCCTTGCCACCATTCATAGGGAAGGAGGTTCAACCGCACCATCATCTTAACTGTCCCTCGGTCTGCCCCCCCCCCCACCCCTCCAAAGGGCTTCTTTAAACTTAACTTCGACGGGGCCTCTAAAGGAAACCCTGGACCGGTAGGTTATGGAGGAGTGGTCAGAAGCAGCGCCGACTCCATTCTAGGAATCTTCTGGGGTTCCCTAGGAACCACCACCAACAACGCCGTAGAACTAGAGGGATTAATATTTGGGATCGAATGGGCCATTCACAAAAATTGGAACCCAATCATCATTGAAGGTGACTCTCTTCTCATTATCAACATGGCCAAAAAAATCCAAGCTGGCTCCTCAGCTTCCAAAATCTCCCAGAACTGGTGCTTGGAGAGTAATCTCAGAGCATTATCCATCATTCTTGAAAGAAAACATGCTATGGCATTTTCCCATGTTAAAAGGGTGGCAAACAAAGTGGCAGACTCCATTGCTAACAAGGCAGTCCTCACTTCCTCCATATTCCTTTCCTATCCTTGGAACGAATTAGCCGACCTTCAGGATAGCAAAATATGGCAGGATCTGGCCACACAAGACTGGCCAACCCCGGATGTGGGTGAAGAGTCACGTGGAACAACCGATAGATGCGGCGACAGAGGTATGACAAGCATCAGCACTTGGATCAAAGATCCAAGGAGGCAAGGGCAGGTTGCGTCCTCAAGTGCGGCACTTACACCGTAGTCTTGGGATAAGACGAGTGAAAGCTACACACACTCCTCACTTGGAAGGAAGGAAAGCTTTGCACACTTCCACAGTAATTACTAGGAGCAATGAACAAGGAAAATTAAAAGGCTTCGCAGGCCTCTACGTGTATGGAGGATTTTGAAATGACGAGCAAAGCAAGTGGGACGATCGCAGGGCTGATCTCTCTTACCTGGTGTTATAGCGGATTTCACCACTCCAGGTGAATCACACTTTGTATGCCCTTCCCCTGTCCCGCTGCAGACTCCTTAGACCCTATGGACCACTTTTTTTCCTTTGATGTTTCCTTGATAATCCCTAAAAACATATGAAAAATGATACACGCGACTTTTAAACCTATAAGCGCATATATACACGGGTTTGACCACTAAAACCATGTACATCGGGATGTGTGCACAATCCAAATTATTTTGGAATTTTCCTTGACATGGATCCGACTCATTTGACTCCTGGCCTTCCCTATGCCTTGAGATCGCTCGGATTCGACCTTTCATTACCCCTTTGAAAATCTATATAAGGAACCCCTTGGTACATTGAAGGCATAAGAGAGAATTGAGAGCAAAGAAACTATAGTCCATTGTTGCCGGAACTTATGCTTGAGTCTACATCCCTTTGTCCCTTGGAGCACTTTTGTGTTCTTCCCAAGCTTGCCTTTTTCTTGTGAGCTTGCTATCGAGAGATGGAGGATTGAAGTGGTGGAGGCCCAAGTGGGGGATTCAGTTTCTCCGGTTCGCAGATGTGCCGTCAGAGGTTGTATCTTGTAATCTCTGATTTATATTAATAGAAATATCTTTTCCTGTCCAATAATGTGTGTTTGAATGTATGTTTTATCCATGGGATTATGTCAAATGCTTATACATTATTGATTATATATGCTAGAATAGATCTAACACCATGATATATAGAATGCTTGTATTGTTTACTTGTTGTTGAGGGAGTATTCTATCAATTCAAGCTGAAGTTGGAAAGCTCAACGGGGATCTACTTCAACCGTCCGAAATAAGGTACGAGGTCTGATCCTTTAGTGTTAGACATTTAATTTCTATTGCATATCGGAAAGGATTGATTTCTAGAGTCAAGCTGTCTATTGTGGTACCCCAAGCCATAGGAATTTCTCTCCGTAACACCTGGGTCTGCATCACCAAGCGATCATGTTGGGTGCCATCACACTACTTAACGAGGGAGAAGAGGGATTTAATCGCCATGAAAATTGTGGATAGAGTCTAGGTCAAGCATTCGATGAGCGACAACCATTGGGAGAAGCACTCGCACCCCCACAAACTGCGCAAAAGAAGGAGGAAGCGAAAGCGTCTTCCCTGCAATGCAATGGTAGACTTGGCATTGGGGGATGAAGAACAGTGGGGGCGTTTATTCATCGAGGAGACGCCTGCCCACATCCGCAAATCCATTGCGGTTATGGAGGAATAAATCTATGATGAATTCAAAATTAGGCTGGGAGAGGGTGTTGTTATGTCCCACTATTGGCGCCTCAAGTTTATCATGTCTTGCTCCATGGATGGGAGGGAGAGCTATGCGAAGCTCATCCGCATCACTGTGGGTAAATTTAAGGATGAAGCTGAGAGAAACCTGGATCACATGCATAGTCTGTTGTGTCTTTCAGGACCTCCTTTTCAACGTGTTCTGAAAAGTGAGGATGTGGCCATGGCAGATTCTAGCCAAGTGGGTGAAGGAAAAGGGCAGGTTCTGGGTGCCATAGATGTGCAAGATGAGGCAAAATCTTCCAGGAGGTGCTAGGAAGTCTTTGCGCCCTTACTCTTTTGTGGTCCATTTTGTTGTGATCTTTGTCTCCATGATGGAGCGCCCTTGCTACACAGTAGGGTGGCTCTCTTTCTTTCAAGGTTTTCCTCAGTCTTTTTGTTTCTGTCATTCCACCTATTTATGTTTGGGGTCCTCAGTCTTTTTGTCTCTGTCTCTCTACCTACTTTAGTTAGGAATTTGGTAGAAGACAGTGATCTGTCTCCATGTCCTCAGGAGCAACGCTTGTAAATATTTTCAGCTTTTTACAGTAATAGAATAGATACTTCTTACTTAAAAAAAAAAATGTATATCACATATTGTTTTTAATGGAATAATTAATAACATCATTAAATAAATTAAAAAATAAAGTATTAATTTTGGGATGAAGGAATAGTACATAAATTTCTACCATTAAAAAGTTGAGTTAATTTTAAGCAAATGAGATTATATGTAATAAAAATTATTATTATATGTAATAAAAATTTTAATAATATAATATCTTATTATGATATAATAGTTCATTCAAATTGCTACATTAAAGTTTTATGTATGTATTTGGTTTTCTAACTTGAATGTACATGTCTAATTTATGTTGGTATAGATGCAGGTGTTTCAAAAGTTAAAAGTTGATAGTAAAATATGAACCTTGAATAATATCTAAATTTTAAAAAAATAAAATGATATTAATATTAAAATTCAACCAGATGAAAATATATATAATAATTTATTATAATATAATATTTTATTTTTATAAAATAAATAAATAAATTTTTATATTTAAATAATATTTATAATAGATTATTATATATAATAAGTATTTAAAAAACAAAAACTATTAATCATCAAATTCTTTTTATTATAAAATGTTCAGTGATTTTGATTTTAAATAAAGATTTGACATATATATTTCAAATATTGAAAAAATAATTACATAATTTTAGTTTTGAATAGACAATTTACTTTTTGGTATTTGCAATTTATTTTATATTGAAATATAAAAAAGTAATTACATTTAAATAAAACATTTAGTTTTTTTGTATTTGTAATTTATTTTATATTAAAATATAAAAGGTACTTTAGTAAATTTATATTATATTCACAAATAATCTATTAGTACTATTTTTCATAATGAGTACTTTACTTACAACATTGATATAGTTAACGATGAGTTTTTACTCACCATTTACAATTTGACAAATAAGCATCATTAACTCAACCAATGCCACCTTAACTATTATAGATGATGTCATCCTTTATAATGTGATTGGTTCTTTTAAAGTGGATTTTGATAGTAGATTTTTTGTTTTGAGGCCCATTTTTAACCTCAAAATTCCCCTAATAACAGGCATATAAATTATTGCTGGCTATAACAGCTAGCTGCAACACCAGCTAGGAAGTGTTGTTAACAATAGCATTCAAGCTGCAACAATCCTGTAGGTGTTGGATTGATGTTTGAGATCTGTCAGTGAAGTTGTACATTGCTGTAACGTTGTGACAACAAATTTGTACTTTGTTGTAAGTGTTATTTTGAATTGTTAGTGAAGTTTTTAGTGCCGCTGAAGCAAAAAGTGGCACTCCTCTGCCTTCCCTACAGTGGTATCAGAGCGTGGTTAAGTTTTTTTTTGTATCTAAGAGCTACGGTTGAGTTTTATTGCTCATTGTTTTTGAAATGACTACTAACAGCAATGTAGTGCAGCCAAAAAATCCAGTGTTGTCTAAAAGAAATTATGACACATGGTTTATTAAAATGAGAACTATCCTGCGTGCTTAGGATCTTTGGGAGTTTATTACGATTGACTATCCTGAATGAGTTGATCAAGCTGCTGAATTGGATCTGTCAATTGTTGAGCATGTTTTGTTGAAGGAAAATAGGTAGAATGATAATAAATCTCTTGGTCTTATTCAACAAGGCCTAAGAGAATCCAATTTTCCAAAGATATCAAGTGTTGAGTCTTCAAAGAAAACTTGGGAGACTCTTGAAATGTTCTATCAAGGTGTGACCAATGTGAAGAATGTTAAGTTGCAGAATTTGGGAAGAGACTTTGAGAATATGAAGATGAAGGACAGTGAGACTGTTGAGTGTTTTATGACACAAGTCATGAATGTTGTAAACCAACTATGACAGTATGGTGAAGACATCCCAGATCAGTGTGTGATTGAAAAGAGATGTTTGCCAAAGAAGTTTGAAGTAGTGGTTGTTCCAATTGAAGACTTTAAAAATCTCAGCCATATGCACATTGATGAGATAACTGGTTCAATGATCGATCATGAATCAAGAATGAACAGGTATGATGACAATCCATTAGAAAATGCTTTTGAATATCAGTTAAATGTTACTAGAGGTAGAGTAAGAGGAAGAGCTAGTAATAGAGGAAGACACAGGACGGAGTGCTGGTCATATTGACAACATAAATGATTTTGAAAATGAAGAGAAATTACATTAGAGTACTCCTAGTGTAAGGGGGAGTAGTAGAAGAGTAGGACAGCCAGGAAATCAGAGGTATGATAAACATAAAGTTCAATGTTTTTATTGTAAGAAATTTGGGCATTTTGCTAACAAGTGTTGGAAGAAACAAGAAGATGCTAGTAAGTTGTCTACACACATGGCAGAGGAAAGTGAAAATGTAAAGCAGCCTATGTTTTTTACTTGTAATGTCACCCAGAAAAGTTCAAAAGATATATGGTTTTTGGATAGCGCATGCAGTAACCACATGACTGGAAATAAGGAATTATTTTCAAGTCTAGACACCTGCATTTAGTATGAAGTAAATTTGGGTAATGACTATAGGATAAAAGTTAATGGTAAATATGTGAATGTTGTGTATGCAAAAAATGGTGAAAAAAGAACAATTCATGATGTTTATTATGTTCCTGGTTTATTGTGTAATTTATTGAGTGTTGGACAATTGCTGGAGAAAGAATACAAAGTGTTCTTTAAGAACAAGGTATGCACTATTTATGATAAATATCCAAGTAAACAGTTGATTTTAAGAGTAGAGATGAAAAATAATAGAATGTTTCCGCTAACTATGAGAAATGGTTTGACTAACTCTTTGAATGCTTATAAAACTAAGTTTAGATCAATCATTGCTATGGCGTTTGAGATATGCCCATTCACATTTTGGTAGTTTATAGTTGCTACAGAAGAAGCAGATGGTAAAAGTTTTGTCGAGTATTGAGCAGCCAACAGGTTCATGTGAGAGTTGCATATTGGGAAAGCATAATAGAGAAAAATTTATTTCCGAAGTCTCATACAGAGCAAAGGCACCATTGGAGCTAGTACACAAATATTTGTGTGGACCGATGCAAACACCTTATTTAACTGGTAATTTTTATTTTATGTCTTACATTGATGATTATAGTCGAAAAACTTGGGTGTATTTGTTGAAACAGAAATCTGAAGCATTTGATGTGTTTAAAAGTTTTAAAGCTATGGATGAAAAAGAAAGTAAAAGATTTATTAAAGTCTTGAGATCAGATAGAGGAGGTGAGTATATGTCAAATGAATTTATGGAATTTTGTAAATATCATGGAATTAAAAGGAAATTTACTGCACGCAACACTCCACAGTAAAATGATGTAGCAGAAAGGAAGAATTGAACCATTATGAACATGGCTCAAAGTATGATGAAGGAGAAGCATGTTTCAAATAAATATTGGGGATATGTTGTTGCTTGTTCAATGTACATTCTAAACAGAAGCCCCATGAAAAGCGTGAAGGATCGAGTTCCTCAGCAAGCTTGCAACGGCAAGTGTAGCAGCATATCTCATTTAAGAATTTTTGGTTGTGTAGCTTATGCACATGTACGTGAAGAAATCGGGAGAAATTTAGATGAAAGAAGTCAGAAATGTATTTTTGTTGGATATGGTGAAGAATCTAAAGCATGCAGACATAATAATCCCATCACCAATAAGTATGTAATTAGCAGAGATGTGGTGTTTAAAGAAGAAGAAGAATGGGATGGGAGCATTGATAAATTAGTTGGTGAGGACGTTGTTGCACCTCACGCAGAGAATTAAGAAGATGAACAGGGCACACATGGAGGACAGTCAACTCCACATACACCAACAGTAAGGACACCTGCTAGAATGCCCAGAACTCATGAACAAGGTGAACCATCAAATGTTGGTGGACGATAAGGAATACGATCAGAGGTAAGCAATGAATCAAATCCTACATTAGCATCATTAAGAAACAAAGTCAGAGGTTAGAAGACTAGAAGTTTAAGAGAATTGTATGATCAAAATGAAGAAGTAGATTAATTTTAAAATTTTGCATTTATAGCATGTGATCCTATAGATTTTGATGAAGTTGTTAAAAATAATGTTTGGATAAAAGCAATGGATAAAGAAATTGATGCCATAGAAAGAAATAATACTTGGGATCTTGTAGATTTTCCTGAAGATAAAAATTGTATTGGTGTCAAATGGATTTATAAAACTAAGTTAAATGCTGATGGTGATGTTGAAAAATATAAAGAAAGACTTGTATCTCAGGGGTTTAGTCAACAACCTGGAATTGATTATAATGAGACATCTGCACCTGTAGCCAGACTTGATACGGTAAGGAGGGTATTAGCTATTGTTGCTCATAATAAATGGTATGTACATCAAATGGATGTAATGTCTACAATTTTAAATGGATCTTTCGAAGAAGAGGTTTATGTGAGACAACCTCCAGGATATGAGGTTGATGGATAAGAAGACAAAGTCTACAAATTGAATAAAGCGATGCATGGATTGAAGCAGGCACCCATAGTTTGGTACAACATAATTGATGAGTATTTGAATAGTGAAGGATTCAACAAAAGTCCAAGTGAACCAATGTTGTATACAAAGGTAAACCAAGAAGGTAAAATACTGATCGTTTGTTTATATGTGGATGATTTGATATTCACTAGAGATCTTTCTGTAGATGAGTTCAAGAAAGCCATGAAAACAAGATTTGAGATGACTGATTTAGGAATGATGAAATATTTCCTTGGTATTGAAGTAACTCAATCTGAAGATGATATTTTTATATGTTAGCCTAAATATGCAAATGATGTATTGAAAAGATTTAGAATGTTGAATTGTAAGCCAGCTGTAACTCCAATAGCGACTGGCACATAACAGAGTAAGGATGATGATGGGTCAAAGGTTGATCCAACGATGTATAAGAGACTAGTTGGAAGTCTCATGTACTTAACTACAACAATACCCAATATAATGTTGGCAGTAAGTTTGATTTCAAGGTTTATGGAATCACCGAAGAACATCCACTGAAAAGTTGGAAAGAGAATCCTAAGATATATTTCCGAAACAACAAATTTTGCTATCCAGTATACATCTAATTCAAATTTTAAGTTGATTGGATATACTGACAGTGATTTTGCAGGTTCTATTGATGATAGAAAGAGAACATCTAGATATGTGTTCAGTTTTGTATCAAGATCAGTAGCATGGACATCAAAGAAGCAACCCATAGTAACATTATCCTCTGTTGAAGCAGAGTATGTCACAACAACAACAACTGTATGTCAAAATGTATGGATAAGAAGAACTCTTTTCTGAGTTACAACATGAAAAAAATGAACCAACTCCAATTTTCTATGACAATAAATCATCTATTGCACTATCAAGAAATCATGTCTTTCATAAAATAAGTAAACATAAGATATCGTTTCATTCGAGAACTGATAAACAACAATGAAATTAATATGGAATTTTGCAGATCAGAAAATCAGTTTGCGGACTTGTTTACAAAACTATTGGGAAAAGAGTTGTTTGAGCTCCATAGAAAAAATATTGGAGTTTGTAAGCTGTAACAGAAAGTTAGTGTTACAAAATTTTGTTTTTTTATGTAGTAATTAAGGGGGAGAAGGTTGGAAACGAATTAATTAATCCACCACCCAGCCTGCTGAAACGTTGAAGAGGCAACATTAACCGCCGAGTTCTAAAAAGGCATCACCACTCAGAATTGCAACTGCCAGAATTTTCAAGAGCCACAAACAGCCACACCACCTCACTACCTGACAAATATCAGATTATTTAAATTGTCAAAATCCATTTTGCAGCAACAGAACAATGCCAGCAAAGCACATCAAAAAATCTGAAGAGGCAGCGCACTTTTCAAATCTGTCAATTTGTAACATACTGTAAATAAATCATTAACAGAGAATTCTGTTTTGTATAAGCGAAGGGTCAGCTTGTAATTAATGACCGACTTAGCCATAATTCGATATATACCTAGCTTGCAAATCATATTTAGAACGTTGAATATGCATAGCAGAGAGTAATAGAAATAGAGTTGAAACTCTAAAGTGTTTTCTGTGTAATTTTATTTTTACGTTGTTCTTGAGTGTGAAAAACTCAGTTTTATTTTTGATGTCAATGTGTTGTAGCAATTGAGAAAACAAAGTTTATTATATGTTGTATTGATCAAGTAGAATATTCATGTTAAGTTGATGGATGCAGGGGTGATATGAAATTAGTTAAATAGTGAGCTGTGAGTGAGTTGTGAATGTGTTGTAGGTGATATCAGCAGTCACAACTAGCTGAAATAGACTTATAAAGTGTTGTTGGCTGTAACAGCTAGTTGTAACACCATCTAGGAAGTACTGTTAGCAGTAGGAGTGGCAAGTTGAAACAATCCTATAGGTGTTGGGTTGATGTTTGAGCTCTATCAGTGAAGCTGTACATTGCTGTAATGTTGTGATAGTAAAGTTGTACTTTGCTATAAGTGTTATTTTGAATGATTAGTGAAGTTTTTAGTGTTGTTGAATCAAAGAGCGACACTCCCCTTCCTTCCCTCCAATTTGGAATCCCAAGACCAAACAAAGAAGATATTGCATAAGAATAGTTTTGATGAGCTAGGAGGTAAAGATAGCAGTTCATACATTTATTTTAAATTTGGATTTTTATTAGAGAAATTGAATTTATAAAAAAATTATACGTTTGTGTAGTGTTTAAATTTTTTCGTACCAATTTATCTAAATTTAGTATTTTTTAGGGTTATGTGCTCCTTTATCTTAAATTATTTAAGTTAAATAAACCATGCCTTGCTTGAAAATCATCTCAGTTGCCAATATTCATCCTTTTCAACATGTTTTTAATATTTAGTAGATTATATAAAAAACACAGACGGTCGATGGTTAGCTTAAGTCCTTGGGTTATGAATGAAGCATCTCTTATTTATCACATTTATTGGTTAGACTTACCAACCAAATGATGGCTATCCGTAAGAATCAAGCTCTGTGTTTTTATTGTATAGGTCATCAGCAAGTAGAGAAAGACACACTAGTTAGGCAGGATGGGAAAATTGTGTTTACCATGGAAGCATTGATTGCTGCCACAGATCATTTTCATGATAATAACAAACTTGGAGAAGGTGGATTTGGCGCTGTATACAAGGTAATATAGGCTAAGAAAGATTCTACTAATTTATATAGTATATCGCAGTAGTCTGCACCCTTTACACAATCTTCATACAAATATATTTGTCTGTATCTCAGGGAACTAATGAAGATGGAACATAAATTACTATAAACAAGTTGTCCTTAACATCTCGTCAAGGAAAGAAAGAATTTCTCAATGAAGTTGAACTTGTGGCCAAAATTCAACATCGTAATCTAGGGAACCTTCTCGGCTGTTGCTCAGAGCGATCATAAAGATTGCTTGTATATCAGTACTTACCCAATAAGAGCCTCGATAAATTCCTATTCGGTAAGTCACTTCCATTTTATTTTGTATATATATAAAAAACATTAATGCTAACATATTTAGTTGGATTATTGGGTAATGATAATTATTTTGTGTCGTGCATCCATGGATACAGATATCAACAAAGGCAACCAGTTTGATTAGCAGAAGCGCTACAACATTATACTAGGAGTAGCTCGTGGGCTTCTCTATCTGCATGAGGATTCTCAACTACAGATTATTCATAGGGATATTAAAGCAGGAAATATTTTATTGGATGAGAGGTTGAATCCTAAGATATCAGATTTCGGCCTAGCAACACTTTTAACTGAAGATGAGATTTAGTACGTCAACACAAGAGTTGCTGGAACTTAGTAAGATTTGAAAACAATCATCACTTTCACACACTGTCAAAAGCGAATAAAAATTAGGGATGCATATGTTGTTCTGTATGCTTATTTGATTTAAAGAGGATCGACACCATTGTAATTTTTACTATGACAATTTTGCTTTGGGGGATTTACCTTCTCAGTTGTGTATTAATTGTCCAAGATCCAGGACTAAGATTTTATTTACAAGCAACTCTCAATTTATTATTTCTCAAATTTTCCTTACTATATAGTGTAATTTGGATATGTAGCAGATATATGGCACTAGAGTATGGTATGCAGGGACAATTATCTGTAAAAGCTGATGTCTATAGATTCGGTATTCCTCTCCTGGAGCTTATTACAGGAAGAAAGAATATGGATTTTAGTTTGTCACCTGAAATGCAGATACTTTTAGGATGGGTGCGAAACTTTGATATTGTTCTCATTGTATTTTGATCTATAAACCATTTATTGAAGTATGTGTTTAGGGTTTTCACTGCTGATCTATTTTGATATGAATTCGTTAATAATAACTGACGATCGTTGTGATGATGCAGGCGTGGAGATTATACAAACAAGGAAATGTTGTGCAGATAATTGATCCAACAATAACTGAAGCGTGCGATGATAAGAAAGCCTTGCTATGCTTTCACGTTGGTATTTTGTGTACACAAGCGAACCCATCACTTTGATGCTTTCATCTCATTCAGTGACGTTACCGAATCCCACAAAGCTGGTTTTTTGAGTTCTCTTGCTTCCAGTTTTGGGTCAAAGTTGTCACATGCCTCTACGTTCACATCTTCTTCTGTATCATCTACTTCAGCTAAAGCTCCTATTGTGGCTCCTCTATCTACTTACAACATTGTCACCCAGATAATTTACTTAAATGATGTTCTAATAGTGTTATATGATAACAAGTTTGTTTCTTCATTTCTAAATATCATAGATTTCTTTTTCTTTCGAAAGGAAATTTGGCATATTTCTAAAAAGGGAAATCTCATATTTCTACCTAGAAATATTACAAATGTCAAACTTCTTTTTTACTAGAAGGAATCTAACACATGTAAGGAAAGATGCTATACATCAAACTTTTTTTTTAGAAATATGTTATATTTCATTTTCACTCAATCTGACACATCAGATTTTGTTTTAAAAAATATGTCAAGAAATTTGCTATATGTTAATTTTTCTTTTTAGAAATATATTATATGTCAAATTTTTTTTAAGAAATATATTGTATTTCAGTTTTTATTGAAAGAAAATCTGACACATCAAATTTTGTTTTTAAAAATATGTGAGATTTTTCTTTTTATAAAAATGAATAAAATAATCTAACATATATATATATAAAACTCATGTCAATAACATTGATTTTATAGTGGACTCTTAATATTTAGATCTACTTCATATTTTAAGATCTAACATCGATTGTATAGTAGACTCTTAATATTTTGATCTACTTCAGATTTTAAGATTTGAATGCTATACTGAAATTTTAAAATAGTAGACTCTTAATATTAGATCTACTTCAGATTTTAAGATCTAAATGCTGGACTGAAATTTTAGATGAATCATGTATTTTGCACATTTTATGATGGAGATTAAAATTCTAATTCAAAGTAAAGAAAACACCGATCGGTTGAAGTATAATTTAAGCAACAAGAACATGAACTAATCTTGTGGTTTGGTTATCTTATGGTATGGCATTGTAGTTTTGAATATTCATTATTATATTGGTTGAAGGTAGATATATTCAAATCTTTTAGTGGTTAACTTTTTTATATTTTAAAGGTTTTTAATTAACATTTTATTTATAATATTTAATTTTATAAACTTAAAAATAATAATTTAAAATATAAATTTTCTATTATTTAATTGGAAAAGAGAGTATGATAATAATCTGATGTGCTTTTTAAGTTATTCTTAAAAACATATTATAATGATTTGATGTGATTATTTTTAAATTATTCTTATTAAAAGATAGATTTAAAAAAATAAAAACTATTAAATATAATTGATTCTTAAGTTTTAATGATGTTTTGGCTTCTCTCTATTTGCTAGTTTAACATGGTTATCTGATGGAAATCTAACATGTATGAGTTTACTTTGATTAATTAAAATTTAAAATTTTTACAAAATTTAATATTACAAAACTTATTATGTATTTTGAAATATATTAAAAATAAATAATGGTCTACAAAGATATAAGTTTTATTTAAAAATGATTATAATAATAATAATAATCTATAACTGCTAAAGTCTACAGAGGTGTACATACAATACCCCCTCTCAATTTGAACCCGTGACCTCTTAAGAGGAAACACATGCTCTTAACCATTAGGCCCACTCATGCTGTACTAACTTTATTTATATATTTTAACTAACTTTATTTAAAAAATAACTATATGTTTTAATTTTTCTATTCTTATTTAAAAATAATTATATATTTAGAATGAAAGAAATATAATTTATTATTCCATTGAATCAAGATTACATAGTATCCAATCTATAAATCATTATATTATATTGTAACAGTAACATGAAAAGAACTGTTGCATAAGTTATTTGAATGTTTTGCAGTCACTGTTTTTCCAGCCTTCCGATCCTCTCTCGAACTGTTGCATAAGTTATTCAAATATTTTAGTGGTTAACTTTTTTTTATATTTTAAAGGTTTTTTAATTAACATTTTATTTATAGTATTTAATTTCATAAACTTAAAAATAATAATTTAAAATATAAATTTTCTATTATTTAATTGGAAAAGAGAGTATGATAATAATGTGATGTGGTTTTTAAGTTATTCTTAAAAAATATGATAATGATTTGATGTAACTATTTTTAAATTATTTTTATTAAAAGATAGATTTTAAAAAAAAAAATTAAATATAATTGATTCTTAAGTTTTTATGATGTTTTGGCTTCTCTCTATTTGCTAGTTTAACATGGTTATCTGATGGAAATCTAACTTGTATTAGTTTATTTTGACTAATTAAAATTTAAAATTTTTACAAAGTTTAACATTACAAAACTTATTATGTATTTTGAAATATATTAAAAATAAATAATGGTCAACAAAGATATAAGTTTTATTTAAAAATGATTATATATTTTAACTAGCTTTATTTAAAAAATAATTATATATTTTAATTTTTGTATTCTTATTTAGAAATAATTATATATTTCAGAAGAAAGGAATATAATTTATTATTCCATTGAATCAAGATTACATAGTATCCAATCTATAAATCACTATATTATATTGTAACAGTAACATGAAAAGAACTGTCGCATAAGTTATTTTAATGTTTTGCAGTCACTATTTTTCCAGCCTTCCGATCCTCTCTCAACGGGTTTCCTTTCCGACGTCTGCGAGTAATCTCATTTAATAGCCATAAAACTTGCTTTACATTTTCTATCACTAAATGGGCTGACAAACGTAAACATAATATAAAATTACTAGATCTAACAATTAAATCAATAAATTAATTATATATGGTTGTATTTTACAGATGGACCATTTATTATACCGGTAATTTATAATACGGTTTAGTTATAAAAATTTATTACATAATTATTGTGATGATGGTTATAGGTAGATGTATTTTTAGTTAAGTAAATATTAGCAAGCGTCATATGGTGGCAAAGTTTAAACAAAATCTTTTTATTACAGAAACAATTAGCTTGTTCTTCTTCTGAAGTGGCGAGTTGAATCTTGTTCTCACATTAATTACCATTATGTCATTGGGGTTTTAGGTTTCCTAAGTTAACATCCTTATTTGGTATTTTCATCAAGCTTTTACTTTTATTCAAAAATGATTGTTGCTCTATTTTACCTGAATATAATAATATTTTTTTAAATTTTTCTTAAATTGGTAGACTAATCATAATGTCAAATCTCCACTACTAAAAACTTTTTTGGCATTTCTTTATATGTTTTACAAAGCCAAAATTATTTTATTTTATAAAATTTGAGACCATTTTTTTATCATTTCTGAAATTCTTATTTTGTATGAACAAAATGTTATCAATTTTAATATCTTTAATAATACCTACTCATATGAAATTACTATTTTTAAATAAGTGTTCTTTAAATAGAATTTTCATTTAATAATTTTGAGGAATGTGTATTTAATTACACCATTTTTCATCAAAACTAAAACATTAATAGTTTCCCAACTTTAAAATTATTATTCTATTATTTTTTCTATTTTAAATATTGAAAAATGTTTATATCATTCTTATATTAGACTGAAATGTGTATTCTTGAATAGGGTGCACTAAATGCACAAGTTTAAAACTAAAAGTTTTAATGTTTAAATCTTAAAAAAAAGAACATGCTCCATGCATATCATTTCCTTTTATCACGAGGTTATGCGTATTCTTATTGAATACTAAAGATTTTGGACTTTAATGCATTATCAATACGTATTAACGTAAGTTATTTTCGTATTTTAACTGTCAAAGACTTGAAATCTACCATCGAGATATATTTATAGTTGCACCAAGATACATTTCTAGCAACTATTTAGATGAGCGTCAAACAACAACACTAAATCCATTCATTCCTAAACTTCATCTTCATCTACATCTAGACAAATTTCATGAGTTCAGTAGGACTCTTCTAGGGCCTAGTGTGGAATTTTGAAGTTGGTTTTGTTGAATGTTTAGTACCTTCCAAGCATATATAAGGATATATTTTGCATATTCTAAAGGCCCCATGATAACAATTATATGGAATGGCTTTGCATAAGCAGTCAATCCTCAAATAAACTTTTGTGTTTCTCTTGTTGCATTTGTGAATGACCAAGTCCATCTAGGAAAGATAGGTAGATAGTTGGCCTATCTCATTAGTTTTAGCCATCGTCCTCCACATAGCATTGCTCAGAGGGCTTAGAGAACTTTGCATATAAGAAGATAAAAGACTTATTCCAAAATGGGACTTACAAGAAAACGAGCCAACCTAATTTCTTGATGAGTTGTAATTCAAGTACCAATATAATTTCAAATGAAATGAGTCAACCATAATGGTTGATTTGACATATTTCTTATAAAAAACTACTTTTTTTTGTATTTTCAACAAATCTCCCTATGTTTTTACTCACATTTCGAGTGGGAGCAGGGTTGATGCACTATCATGGACTCCTTTAAAGACACTTTAGATGCCACATAATACTGGAATAAACGAAAAACTCCGACTTTAGGTGACAATTAGGGGTACTTCCCTAACTTATTTGAAGATGAAGTAAAAAGAGAAAAGATAGGAAATTGAATTAGATTTCATAATATATAGCATTTATGCAGAGAAAATGTGTGTAAATGATTATAAAATTAGTTTTTCATGAAAGTGGGTTTTCAAATTTTCAGCACATCTTAACATATATGTTTGTGTGGGTGTAGCAATATATGAGGTAAATGATGTCAATTTGGGATAAAATATTGCAGACATATAAAGGACATATGGGCCTAGTGCAACACTATTTATTCAGAATTTTTCATAAATTATTTTTATTATTATTAATTATTGAAGTCACAAAAGCTTGAAATTAAAACCTTATGTGCGGGTGCAACACTTAAGGGGAAAAAATTAATGAAATCCTTGATTTCTAAATATAAGATCGTAGAGCTTGATCTCATCTAGTACACCATATAGTTTTATTGGGAAATGGTGATGGAAATCAAAAGTTATATAACAAACAATCGATGTATCTATTTTTTAAAACTGACGTGTGTCATTTAGAAAAATAATTATAAATAAATAAAACATAGTTTTGAAAGAAAAAATTACATATTCAGAATCGTAAGATCGTACTCTACAATATCCTAGATTTTCATAAAAAAATATTACGTATGTAATAGAAAAACACGCCATCTAAACTGAGCATATTGATAGAGTTCTAAAAGACAAGCAATAGCCCTGGTTTATTTGTCCTAGCCAATAGGTTCGGTAGTTTGAATCTATTTTCGAACATAATCCCAAACCTTATTGCCGTCGATTATTTTAATTTTAAAATAACGCATATGCGTTATAACACATATGCATTATAGCTTATTCATGTCGCATATGCGATATGATAAAGCTATAACGCATATGCGTTATAGCACATATGCGTTTTTTCTTAACTAATTTGGTACGAGAGTAAAAAAGAGTAATGGCATCCTTATCCCATTATAATACCATTTAGACAACACTATGATGGACACAAATAATTCCTCTTTTTAACGGTGAACGAAGCCATGGGTTGTGCATCCAAGAAAATAGGGCGGTGAACGAAGCTATGCGCTGTGCATCCAAGAAAATAGGGCGGTGAATGAAGCCATGGGCTGTGCATCCAAGAAAACAATAATTCCTCCTGTCCTTTGATCTATTCAGCTTCAAGGAAAAATTTGCAACATTAACAGAGAGATTGAAGATTTATTTATGTCAGCGCTAAAAGGACGTTATAAAGTCATGAGAATGCTTGTTTGGTAGCTATTTTGGATGTAAAAAATCCAGAATGAGTACCGATGGATCAACGTATGCTCTCACTACAGACCGCTAGTGATGATTCATCGATAGGTGATAGGTGACTTTAATCAACATTGTTATAGTTATCGTGTTCTTTTAATCGTCATCCTCATCCTCATCATAGTCATCATCCTCATCATCATCATCATAGTCATCATCCTCATC
>LPNX010267669.1:577629-592629 GCA_001517045.1 Pseudotsuga menziesii | reverse complement strand
CCTCATCCTATCCTCCTCCTCCTCCTCCTCATCATCATCATCCTCATCTGCATCATCTTCATCATGGTCATCATCATCATTATCATTATCATCATCATCACCCTCATCCTCATCATCATCATCATAGTCATCATCATCCTCATCATCACCATCATTGTTCATCATCATCTTCATCGTCACCATCATCCTCATCGTCATCATCATAGTCATCATCCTCCTCATCATCACCATCATTGTTCATCATCATCTTCATTGTCACCCTCATCCTCATCATCATCACCATCATCATCACCCTCATCCTCCTCCTCATCATCATTGTCATGGTCATGGTCATCATCATCATCATCATCATCATCATCATCATCACCCTCATCCTCATCCTCATCATCCTCCTCATCATCACCATCATTGTTCATCATCATCTTCATAAGCATAGATAAACGTAAATTGCATATATTCAGTGAGCACTAAATCGCATATGCGATATATCCCATATGCACTAAATTGCATATGCGATATATCCCATATGCATTTTGGAGAACATGTAAAAAACCTGCCTATTCATTAAAAAGAATTGTATCAATATCGCATATGCGATATATCGGAGGTGCGTTATATCGCATATGCGATATGTGTTGTATTCAAAATGTTGGGTTGCATGTTGTGGGCCAGGTTTACTGTATCAAAAGACATAATTCGTCTGAACCCGCGCACAGAGAACTGTTCAACTTGCAATTTTTAATCATTACTTACATAATTCCATAGTTTTGTATAGGTTTGGGTGGATTTCAATGGGGAATGTACGTAATTGAGGTCGAAAGTCAGCAAGGAAGGTGCTTACACCGGAAGAAGCAGAAAATAAAAAAGAAAAAAATGAGGAAAGATTCAAGAAATCATCGGTGTTCATTACATGAGCAAATAGTTCCCTCCCCCCTCAACAGATACCTGACGTAGAGGTTGAGGAATACAATGCAACATTAAAGGAATCTGGTTATACAGAAGTTGATATTATTGATCCATTAGTAAACGGACAATCTTGTGAAGAGTTCAATAATTATGTTACTCCCAATGCAAATATGACTCGGCAACAACCATGGTCGGTGGTTCAATCTCCTAATCGAAGTTGTCAGCCTGTAGTGGATGTAAACGTCACTCCAGCATTTCAAACAGCAACAAATTTTGCATCAAAACGAAAGAGAACTCCTAAACGAATACAAGTGGACGAGAGCAGATTGACTTCCATGGAAGGTGAGGTGGCTAAACGCACTATCCTTCGTCATTGTTCTCAAATAATGAAACAATATTTTGATAACAAATCCGAAGCCGGTAAATGCCAATTGTTTTTAGCTTTGCTTAAATCTAGAAATATGGCAACTGTTAGAAGAAATTTAGGCATAACAACAATGAAGAATATCGAATCAAGTAATCACATTGTTAAATCTCTTGCTGCTGCATTCACATCGATTGGTAAAAAAACTCGTTCATAAGACTGTAATGCGGCTCGTCGTGTATTGGCTAAATCAATTGTATGTAGATCCACAAGACAACGTCGTTTAATTAAATGCACATCACAAATTGTGCCTTTACATCCAAAGACATTTAAAAAATATTCAGTAATAAGAGACAACCTTGATGTAGAGGGACAAATGGAAACATTATGGACATTTAGTGGTAGGTTTCCCCGCAAAGACATGAAGTTAGTCGAAGCAATGAAGGGCCTAGTGCAAACGTTTTGGCATGATAACACTAGGCCTTCTTCTAACACAAAGGATGTGTTAAAACATTGTAGGGGTTCTAGAAACAATGAACCTCATGTTAAACATTATCTTGACATGACACAAACTCAACTGTTCGAGATGTTTAAAGTTGCCCACGTAGAGCTAAGGCTCGGGCAAAGATCTTTTGAAAAATGCAAGCCTTGGTATGTTAGAATCAATACCATCCGGAATACTTATTGTTGTATATACCACATAGAGTTTGACCTATATTACCATACATTTGCACATATACGTCATTTTTTGCATCCTAACCATGTGCAGGAATGCTCAAGTACAGTACCGCCAATGTCATCCAAAGATTTCATCCATAGCATAATGTGTCCAAGGCAAGATGGGCAGACACATTACTTAAAACAATGTGTAGATGGTTCTTGCAACAATTGTGGTGGGCTATCATTATGGTCTGATTGCATCCATGAAAGTGAAGATCAAGCATTCGGGAATGCAATTGTCGAGAAGCAGAACTATCAGTATGAGACATATCAGCTACATGATGGGAAAGAAAGTAGGAAGATTAAATTGGTGACTTCATAGGTAAATTGTTGAATATTGACATATTGATATTCATGTACATGGTCATCATATATGTGGTTTATTGACATATTAATATTCATGTACCAGGTGCGAGTATGTGATTTTATTCCAGAGTTTCGTGGAAAGATCCAACAGTACATTCAACATGTTGATATGGCACGGTGGAAAGATGAGCAATTTAGAATATGCTGGGACACCTTCCCTCTCGGAACAATATTATCAGTGGTTGATTTTGCGGAAAATTACACCCTACAACCACAAAATGAAATTCAAAGTCAATACTATCACTCAGAGTAGCTGAGCATAATGGTGCATATCACGTATCGACATGGGCAAGATAGCAATGAAGAGAAACGTGTGATACTGAAAGAAAGTCACTTCTACATAAGTGACGACCGGACCCATGACATCCATTACATGCAACATTGCTTTAAATTATTCTATGATCATGTGATAGCTATGGATATACCATTTTGTCGTCATTTCATTTGGTCAGATGGTTGTGCTGGACAGTTCAAGAATGCACGTGTATTTGAATGGTTGTGTTTGTTGCACATAAAATACAAGGTGCCACATGTATGGAACTACTTTGAAACTGGTCATGGAAAAGTAGAGCACGATGGTGCTAGTGCATGCATTAAAATTTCCCTTTGAAGCGAAGAGATTAATTTTACAGGTACTCGCCTTCGAGATGCTGCATCTATAGTCGAATGGTGTGCATCTGTCATGGAAGAACAAGCAACAAGGAAACACTTAGAGCGAAGAATATTCTGGGAGGTGACAAATGTGGACCAATCACAAACACATCGGGTGAACACAATGCATGGAACTCGACAGTTTCATTCAATTAGAAGCTCAGACAACTCGGCTTTACAAATTTGGACAAGATTGAAGGCTTGCTTTTGTAGTTCCTGTAGCATCGGTGAATGGGATTATTGTGAGGATACGGATACCATTGATACATGGTATCGAGTGACACTTGGCACCAATTTCAACTGGGTTAATGAAATAGACCATTTGGAAGATGATCAAGCACATATTTCTACAGACTATGATCACATATCGGATCTCATACAAGAAGGTACATGAGTAGTACCTAAATAAGAAAATGCATTTATGTATTGTTTACTCGACCTATGTAGAATTTAATTTATGTAGAAATTAGAAATGCAAGACCTTATTTACAAAATGTATTGTTAACTCGACCTATTTCCTTTCACAGGTCAAATATATGCAGTGGTTTCCCCAAAAAATAATTAATGGGGTTCTAACTATTGGTTGGCATGTTGCTTAAAGGGGAAACAAACCATTCTTGAACCCGTTATAGATGATGAAAATATTGAATTCCCAATCGGATCAATTGTTATAAAAGGGGATTACTTGACACTTGCAGCACAACAGAAAAGGAAGGGTGGGTATGTATATCAAGATTATAGACCAGGAGCTATTCTATACCACTTCACCAACCTAGTAGTTGGTATAAACATCAAGCTGCGTACACTTGGTCACAAAAATAGGTCACATGTACGATACTTGCTACCTCATATAGAGCACAAAATATTGATGGACACCAATGGCACCAAAGATGATCTGAATGGCCTACTTGTATGAGTGCAATGTCAGGTGTGTTATTTAACCTTTAAAGTGAATTCTGAAGCACAATTTCAATTATTTAGCCTTACCTTATTCCCAATGCAATAAACCTGTGATTGACACATACCATTCACAGACATAATATTATTCAAAGGATATCGGACACTATAAACACGATCGTACAACCTCGGGTGAGTTATCTATAAATCATGTTTGCACATTTTCATTGGGTTCTCTTTTCTTTCTTTTGATGTTACTAATGTCTAGCCTTTCGTGTGCCTAGGATACAAATACCATCTATGGCACATTGGAGGCGCCAAGAATGGTGTCTTTAGACACCAACCAATAGAGTTCGGAAAAAAACAAGCTCTCGAGTTGTTGAAATTTACATTTCTTGATGTTTTTAGTTTAATATGCATTTAATTACATTGCCATGTACAAATCGGAAACCAACTAGGCTTACATGATCACCAATACTTGCATGCACCGACTAGGCTTTCATGAACATCAATTTGCATGCACCAACTAGGGTTGACAAGGTATGAGATGGAACTAGCGTTTAGTGAGCAATTTGCAAGTTAAGAGAGGGAACTAGAAACACATGGCCATGTACAAATTGGAAACCAACTAGGCTTTCATGAACACCACTTTGCATGATATCACTAGGGTTGACAAGGTATGATATGGATTAGGGTTTAGTTAGCAATTTACAAGTTAAGAGAGGGAAATAGAAACACATGATCACCAATACTTGCATGCACCAACTAGGCTTTCATGAACACCAATTTGCATGCACCAACTAGGGTTGACAAGGTATGAGATGGAACTAGGGTTTAGTGAGCAATTTACAAGTTAAGAGAGGGAACTAGAAACACATGATCACCAATACTTGCATGCACCAACTAGGCTTTCATGAACACCAATTTGCATGATATCACTAGGGTTGAAAAATAATGAGATGGATTAGGGTTTAGTGAGCAATTTGCAAGTTAGGAGAGGGAACTAGAAACACATCATCACCAATACTTCCATGCACCAACTAGGGTTGACAAGGTATGAGATTGAACTAGGGTTTAGTGAGCAATTTGCAAGTTAGGAGAGGGAACTAGAAACACATGATCACCAATACTTGCATGCACCAACTAGGCTTTCGTGAACACCAATTTGCATGGACCAACTAGGGTTCACAAGGTATGAGATGGAACTAGGGTTTAGTTAGCAATTTACATGTTAAGAGAGGGAACTAGAAACAAATGATCACCAATACTTGCATGCACCAACTAGGCTTTCATGAACATCAATTCGCATGCTATCACTAGGGTTGACAAATAATGAGATGGATTAGGGTTTAGTGAGCAATTTTCAAGTTAGGAGAGGAAACTAGAAACACATGATCACCAATACTTCCATGCACCAACTAGGTTTGACAAGGTATGAGATGGAACTAGGGTTTAGTGAGCAATTTGCAAGGTAGAAGAGGGAAATAGAAACACATGATAACCAATACTTGCATGCACCAACTAGGCTTTCATGAGCACCAATATGAATGCTATAACTAGGGTTGACAAATAATGAGATGGATTAGGGTTTAGTGAGCAATTTACAAGTTAAGAGAGGGAACTAGAAACACATGGAAATGTACAAATTGGAAACCAAATAGGCTTTCATGAACACCAATTTGCATTCTATCACTAGGGTTGACAAATAACAAGATGGAACTAGGGTTTACTTCAAGCAATTTACAAGTTAAGAGAGGGAACGAGAAACACATGGCCATGTACAAATCGAAAACCAACTAGGATTTCATGAACACCACTTTGCATGCTATCACTAGGGTTGACAAATAATGATATGGATTAGGGTTTAGTGAGCAATTGACAAGTTAAGAGAGGGAACTAGAAACACATGATCACCAATACTTGCATGCACCAACTAGGCTTTCATGAACACCAATTTGCATGCACCAACTAGGGTTAACAAGGTATGAGATGGAACTAGGTTTTAGTGAGCAATTTACAAGTTAGGAGAGGGACCTAGAAACACATGATCACCAATACTTACTTACGCCAACTAGGCTTTCATGAACACCAATTTGCATGCACCAACTAGGGTTGCCAAGGTATGAGATGGAACTAGGGTTTAGTGAACAATTTACAAGTTAAGAGAGGGAACTAGAAACACATGATCACCGATACTTGCATGCACCAACTAGGCTTTCATGAACACCAATTTGCATGCTATCACTAGGGTTGACAAATAATGAGATGGATTAGGGTTTAGTGAGCAATTTACAAGTTAAGAGAGGGAACTAGAAACACATGGACATGTACAAATCGAAAACCAACTAGGCTTTCATTTACACCAATTTGCATGCTATCACTAGGGTTGACAATTAATGAGATGGAACAAGGGTTTACTTCAAGCAATTTACAATTTAAGAGAGGGAACTAGAAACACATGGCCATGTACAAATCGAAAACCAACTAGGCTTTTATGAACACCACTTTGCATGCTATCACTAGGGTTGACAAATAATGAGATGGATTAGGGTTTAGTGAGCAATTTACAAGTTAAAAGAGGGAACTAGCAACATATGATCACCAATACTTGCATGCACCAATGAGGCTTTCATGAACACCAATTGGCATGCACCAACTAGGGTTGACAAGGTATGATATGGAACTAGGGTTTAGTGAGCAATTTACAAGTTAGGAGAGGGAAATAGAAACACATGATCACCAATACTTGCATGCACCAACTAGGCTTTCATGAACACCAATTTGCATGCACCAACTAGGGTTGACAAGGTATGAGATGGAACTAGGGTTTAGTGAGCAATTTACAAGTTAAGAGAGGGAACTAGAAACACATGATCACCAATACTTGCATGTATTGAATGTTACAATCTCTACTATAAATATGTAAATAAAGTTGACAAATTAACAAGTATAGTTCTTACCCCTAATGGTGAAGAACCAAACACATGTGCAATATTAATAGCCGCATCAATGTTCTCAACATTGATCGGCGGACTATGCGACTCTGGTGTGCCATGGGACACCAGCTGTAGATTTGTTCACATAATTTGTTAGATAAATAAATAGGAATAAACTGCGAAACAATGAAAAATTGTGATATCAAACAAAATATAATATGAAAATAATGAGTTTTACTTACAAATCAAAGTAATCCATCGTCTTGGAATTCTAAAGCAGGGCCATAGCATATGCCTCCACGTGATGTGCAAGGGTGTGGAGTAACACGACGCTCTGAACGATCTGCATCTCCTGTGTGATCTGTAGATGGGCCGGCCTTAGAAGTGCTAGTCCCTTGGTCTACATTTCCTTGGACATCAGTCCGATGCTGAAGCAATGTATCTTCCAAGTCAAATAGTGCCTCCTGTGTATCCTCAATCACAGGACCCGCAAGAGGACATAACTGAGGGGGTTTTGGTGTGCATGGAGGGTGTGGAGGGCGTGACACATGGTTAGGATCTGTCCTGGCCCCTTCCCTATATTGGGGCATCCCATGACCAACACCCTGGAAGCCTAAGATATCGAAGTAGTTAACATGTTTCCCTAGGATGAATTCTGCATACAACTTCCTAAGGAAATAAAATAGGATGTCCCTATTCCCATGAGGGTCTTCATCGAAGACCATATACCAACGATCCATCCAATTGGCCTTTATATTTGGTTCAATGCACTAGTCTATGGAAATGTGTGCTCGACTGGTGGGTGGAACCAATCCAGTGCTATGGTCCCGGAATAATGAAAATAATTGTTCTTTTGTAATTTTAAGGTATTTGATGTCTTTATAACTCAATCCATCAGAGTAGTATTGCCTCATGGATTCTCTGAACGAGCTAATGTTGTACAGAGCTCCATGGGAATTGGCAATTGTGTTTGTTATTGTGTCCAATGCATCAGCTAAAGACTGTCTCAAATGATCCCCCCCTCTAATAGATGGACTAAGGCGCCTCAATGATGCCAAATGCGCAATAATCTGTGAGTTTTGATCTTGTTCCCCCTCTGGGTTTGGGTTTGGGTTCATGTTTGGGTTAGGTTCTAGGTTATTAGAGGGTGGGTTTTCCACATTGTCTTGTTCATTTTTGTTATCTGTTAAGATTTAAACAAAAAAAGACAAGTTGTTTTACTTAATCATTCTTTGATTTCATTCATTTTTTTTATTAAATTTGTTTTAAATAATTAAAAAAACTATGAAATTAAGAAAAACAGTAAAGAATTGAAGACTAATTGAAATGGATGAGAGAATTTACCTGCCATTGGAGCCTATCCACCTCCAACTCGACTTCCAACTTGACCTCCAAATGATAAAACACAAATCACCTCTACGTTTTTTCTCCCACGTACTTTATCGCTCTCCCGATGCCTAACTGTGCAAATGATATTTGAGGCCCGCGGCCTCTGTTTTGTTTTTTTTTTAGTTTTCAATATCGCACTTGCAATATATATCACATATGAGATATATTTGAGGCCCGCGGCCTTTGTTTTTTTTTTTTTTAGTTTTCAATATCGCATATGCGATATTGAAAACTAAAAAAAAAACAAAACAACATATGCTATATATATCGCATATGCGATACTTCCTTACGAACCTTAGCCTTGTGTTTGGGCTCGGGTTATTCCGAATGTACCATCAATAATGCATATGCATTCTTGAGTTGCACTTCGGAAGTGTGTTTCTGATTTCTTAAGTGGCACTAAAAAGTGGAACCAACTTCGTGCGAGCGCCCATCACTCGTTGGATGCAGAATTTAAACACTGCATACTTTTGATGGACCCCACTTTCCAAAAAATAAGAAGTACCTGAAAAAACATGATGATGACAATGTCATATCCCCTCAAGGAGATATCAGTTACATTCAGGTAGTTGAGATGAGCAAATATTGATAACTGAGCAGAAGTTGGAAGAAGAGAAGTTAGTTTTGGTGTTGATGTGAGCAAAATATCTGTCTATGGATGGTCATGAAGAGATGAAAAATAAGTCAACCAGTTCAAGGTCGTAGAATGGATTCAATCATTGTTGGGAAGGACAATAGGAAAGGAAAAGGGGTTGACGTCGCAGAAGATGGCTATCAGACGGCCATAGAGAAGAATTCAATGATCAGGGATAGTCGACATAGTTTGTGATTGAAATCCAGCAAACCAGAGTGTAGTCCATTCAAGGGGATTGCCAACAGACAAGGGGAATGAATATGAGTTAGAGTAAGTTGTGAGGATTTCGACCAAGAGCGGTAGAATGAAAGAGACAAGATGATGAAGAAGTAAAAAAGGATCGATGGGGATACTAACCTTATGAGAAAATAAAAGTCTTAGTAGTCGACAAGAGGTTGAACCCATGAATGAAAAGACAGTTGGGAGTAGGTCGATTAGTGGAGTAGAGGAGTTACATTAATATCGACGAAAGAAAAGGGAATTGAAGAAATTGGTTTAGTTGAAGGGAATGCTGGTGGGTGGATGAAGGAGTAGGAACGTTACAGCAGGTGACTGAGGAGAGGCTGATGAATAATTGTTGTGAATAGATCAACAGAAAAGGACAAAGTGCAGAAATGAATGAGGACTATCATGGAGGAAGTTGAAGCATTAATTATAGAGTAATGGTCGTGGTTGAGGACACTAGATGACACTACGCACTGAGGATATTTTTAGAGGAGGCTAGAGGATTTTTGAAGCTGCATGAGAAGGAAGGTATGGTGGTGGAAAAAACACATATATAGAGGTCGGGATAGAAGGAAGATAGCTTCTTCCATACATAACTTTTGTTCCACCCTAAATTTGAGATGAGCTTATGTAGCAGCCATTGACATGATGGAAGCTACAATATTATGAGGTAAGAAACCTATGTTAGTATATATTGTAATTAGACATAAACCAGATGAACCTTGTGGACAAAAGAGGCACGCCCCAAATTTTAGGTTTGAATAAGAAGAGGCCAAAAAATGATCCAACTGGAAATTGCAAGTGCCATTCCAATAGGATTTTTTCCTTCTCGTTGGAGTTCTTTGGCGTAGTTTCCATGGAAATATTACAGTATATTAAGAGAACCCTGACATAGTTTCCCTAGCAATTTTGCAACAGATTGAACTCTCGCATATCAAGCGAACTTCAACATAGTTCCTTACCAATATTGCAACATATTGAGCCTTGCCTAAAATCTGGTGGAGTTCCCCTAGTAATCTTGCAACAGATCAATCCTTTCTATGACCATCCAGGGATTCCAAACTGGGAAACCGTGTGAAACTGATGAACACACAAACCACAAGTAAGATTAAAACTGCATTAAATTGTTGGATGTGTTGTGATATTTAACTGGTTCAAGAGATACGGAATACTGGAAGAAAACTTTTCTCATTTAGAAAATTCCTTTGGCGTAAAAATCCTTCTCCAATAAAAAAAAAAAAATCCTTCTAAATGGAATATGGTTGCACAATTTCAGTGGATAACCCTTCAAAGTCATTTATATCTTCTGGTATGGAAATAGATTATTACATTTGTACATATTAATGATTTCATTAGTGTCTACTTCTCAACAAATATGTGTTGATGATAAATATGGAATACCTTTTTGACATAGATAGCTTCAAAAAACAAAGAAGGGGAAAAATCATTTGTCAGCAGTGGGCATTTCAATTTTAGATGCATGGATTCCTACCAATACAGAAGTATGGGCATAACCCATTTTTGAAAAAAGTACCTTTATAGTTTTACAAGACAACAAATTCTCATCTATATTATCAAACCTTGGATTAAATTCATCACTCAAGTTTAGGAGGTAAGAACACTTGTCACTTTCACTAAATTCACATTTCCAGTCTATGAATATTTTAAACACACTCGCTGTTTGAAGAATCCGATGAGAGAACGTAATTTTACAAGTCACAAAAGGCCAAATCCTACTAATGCACATATTTTTTTGCATTTGTAAGTTTGATGCGCTTATTGAAAATGGACACAGTTCTAAACTAGAAACATAAGGAACACAAAAATGGAGAGCTCTCTAGCATTAATTTTCCAATAGAAGAGCCAAAAGTAATCAAATATCCTTGTGAGCATAAGCATGAAATTTAGTACCATCTACTTGTTAAAATGCTACACCCCAAGTGCAAATACATACAAGTGGAGATAATATTACACTTGGAGAGTGAGATAAACAATAGAAATATTTATGAGGATGATGTTCGTCATTGTACATATGCTCCGACAAATGCTCAAGATTGTGATAAAAAATATTTAATTAATCACAACAGTAATTAGTACTTGGAGGCTAAAAATAGCTTCCACATCAACATCTACACTCAGAGTTTGACTGATACATAGTTAATACAAAATGCTCCAATAAGTGAATATCATAACTACACAAATTTGAAATTGCATAATCTAGTATTTTTACAAAGACTTGTTTAATTTTCCACCCATGCAAAAGACCTTGGTCATTCTCCCCAAAACCCTCCAAAGGTATTTGTAAATATCACTAGCATATATCCATCTTAAAAATGATCTACCAAGATTCGAAAGGGATCAAATCTCTCGAACTCCAAACCCCTTTTTTACAGTGGAAATGTTGAGAAAATGTGAACAAAATGTTTATGGTTTTAATTTGTAGTCTAATATATTTGGCTCTAAAAAAATATTTTAAATCTAAATTAAGCCAACATGTTATTTTTTATAACATTTTATTATTTTTTGTAAAGGACACGTGTCATCTCTATGATGACCACGAAAGGACTTACACATCTCCCCCCACTGGGCTGTAGAATGCGCCTTTTCGGGCAAAAGCTACAAATCAATGAAAGTTTAGATATGATGAGATTTGTTTCAACGCCAATTATTAGTCTAGCTAGCCTTTGGGGACCACCAATATGAATTTATTAGAGAGGCAACTTCTCTTGGAAGCCCATTAGGTATAGGATTAGTGTTTTTAAGATTAAAATGAAATTTCCTAGTGGAATTGACATTAGCCCAAGATTGTTTCTGTACAAATATTTCCGGATGAGAATACTTTGCCATTTTCTTGACATTTTGCAACTGTTCTAATGTTTCAGGTACTTCTGTCACAAGGGGCCTATGTTTTTTATTCGATGGTAAGACACTACAGAGCAAGTGTGGTTTCTTAATGGGAACCTTTCATAGAGTACTAACCCTCCAATTTGGTGTTCATAAAAAGATACAATTTGTGTTTATCACCCATATATGCTTGGCCCATTTCATTAAATTATGTTCAATTCCAGGCTTGTTCTTCTCTACATCATGTTGAACTAGCAATAGTTCCAATGAGACAACCCTAAATTTTTACACATCATTCTTGACTTTCTAATGACCTATTGAAAATCATTGCAAACATTTGCAGAAATATTTTTAATAAGTTACAAATGAAAACATTAGGCTAAATCTATAGCAAAGTTATCTTAAATCAACCTATCTAACACCAAATAGAAGCAATCCTAACATGTTGCTACATATTGGGAGCAACATAACCATAGGTACCCATGACCCTTGTAGAGAAATGTGTGTTGTCGCCAGTTGAACTTGGATTTTCCATCCTCGAAAATTAAAGAAAAAAATTTAAGCATCATCCAATGCTACTAAAATACGAATTATCCTTATGTTAAATTTATCAAAGAAAAAAATAATCAACCATCAATCGTGATGATTCCAAATAGAGTTGATCAAACCAAAGTGAACAAACACAACATAAATCCATTTTGGTAAATAATTCTCAGCCATTTCTCTAGGTTCTACTCAAATTCATCTAATGCAACATGTTAGATAGGCCATTTCCAATTGCTGAAATGGGATGATAGAACAACTTTAATGATGCAACAATTTTTATTTGATTTGGGATGGTGAAGCTCAGGGCCAAAATATAATTTTTTAGGTATTATGCGCCCATTTTATCACCACGATATGGTTTAGGAGGTCTGCACAAGCAACTTAGAATAAAATCATAAAAAAAATATGATAAAAATTTGGGAGGCTTGCATAGGAAACTTGGAATGAAATTACAAACCCGGGACAAAACGTTAATATTATTTAAGCATTAAAACGAATGCATATAAACACATTAAAAATTTAGATAAATCCACCAAAGGACAAATACCCGACATCCCAACCAAATTACCACAACATAAGAATAGTGAGGTTCAGGACTCATAAGGCCTAAGAATTTACCCAAATGTCAATCCACTCAAATAATAAAATATTATTATCTGGAATGCAGTGGAATCCAGGTTCATCTTCCTCCTATCCCATCTCATGGGAAAATTGTAAATTTGAAACTAGTCACCTTTTTTTTCAAGTAAATGACTTATATTATATCGTGAAAATATGTGCAATATAGTTAAAAATTTACGAGAAAAAGTACATTAAAAGGGGCCTTTCTTAGTGCTAAGGGGAATGAAATAAGATTCAAGTAAGCTAGAAACATCAGCTCTCTTAATATCTATAGTCAAAAGAACACCTTTATCCAGTAGCTGAAAACATTAACTTAAAAAGTATCAAGTCATTGTCAACTAATCTTATCCTCTGGATGCATGAAATACATGCAATAATTGAACTGTTAACAATACACCAAGAGTGAAACAAATATCTAGAGTGATATAGAGAATGTTTCTTCCTAAGTAAACATCTTCCTTGAACACCAATGCTAAAATATGTAATTCATAAAATGTCAGAAGCAACCAAGTTTTCAAAAAGAAATAATTTAACTGCATAAGTTATCAGACATACATTTAGAGGGAAACAAGCAAACCTTGGAAATCCAACAATCACCCGTGGTCACCAATTGAACTCAAACTGACCTACATGTTAACTAACCAATATACTTGGTTTATCCTCTAAACTATTGTACAAAAACCATTTCCTTCTATTTTCATTTGGCATTATATATAAAACATTCTAATAAGCAATTTAAAACATGCCAACCTCACATGTCTATAACTTCTAATTATGCTCATGTCTCAACCACCCAAATTGTTTGTTGCCTAAAATAAGTTTAGATTAACATAATTTTAGATTGACAATTGATTTTGTTTTCACACCATTGGCATGCATAAACTGGCCATTACTCCCAATCAACATCATGTGCATATGGAAAACCCAAGAGGAAACTAAAGCGATTCACCATAAAACTAATGTAACCCTAAGCATCTATGATTGTAAAATGATGCATTGAACTCAAAGAATGGACCAACTGTTGGTAATAACTCCCGATTGATCTTATTCCCTTACCAAAGCAAATATTTATACATTACAATGTGGCGGTTGAGAACCAGCCTTTTCACCTTCCTATCTATTCATATTCCTATTTATTATTTATTTACAATAATCCCGACGGATTATTCTAACAATCCCCCTCTTAATCCGAAGGGGTGTTCGTAAGTCCGAGCATGTTTCTGAATCTTTCAAACTTTTCTCGTCCAAGCGCTTTGGTGAAGATGTCTACAACTTGATCATTTGTGGAACAATGTTGAAGATGGACTGTCTTGGCCTCTACATGATGTCGAATGAAATGATACTTTGTGTTGATGTGTTTGGTTCAATCATGGAATCTAGGATTCTTAGCCATCTTGATTGCAGAAGTATTGTCGACCAACAATGGAGTGGAGTTCTCTTGTTTTTCTTGCAAATCTTCAAGTATCTTCCTGAGCCATACTATTTCTTTCATTGCTTCAGCTGCAGCCACATATTCTGCTTCTGTTGTTGAATCTGCTGGAACTGACTATTTGCGTGATCTCCATGAAACAACTACTGATCCAAGACTCATGGTGTATCCAGAAGTTGATACTCTTGTCTCTTTATCGCCATCAAAATCTGAGTCTGAGTACCCAATAAGTTTGAAGTCATCCACTTTAGAGTACTTGAGTCCAACGTCTTGAGTCCCCTTCAAGTATCTTAGAACCCTCTTTGCAGTTGACCAGTGTCCTTCACAAGGTTTATGCTTGAACCTTGAAAGTATGCCAACAACATAATAAATATCTGGTCTAGTTGTTGTAAGGTAGATAAGACTTCCTACAAGTTGTCGATATTTGGTTGCATCTTCAAATTCTTTTCCTTCGCTTGATGTGAGCTTCAAT
>LPNX010267669.1:521059-575680 GCA_001517045.1 Pseudotsuga menziesii | reverse complement strand
TACTAGCATCTTGGTCATCTTTCTTCTGGTTGTGCTTGTCTTTGATGGAGTCCCATGAAGCCCAACACTGATCTGATGTGTGCCCAGTCTTTCCGCAACACTTGCACTGCAAATCTGATCTTTTGCTTCTGCCCCCTTTGCCTCTGAAATTTCTTCTACCTCGTCCTCTCTTGCTGCAATTTCCCTTGGAAGGGTCTTTGGATTGGTCTTTGCCAGCTAGGGCAGCACCAATACTAGATGCCAAAGAGTGCATCTTTTACAACTGTTAGTATAATTTACAATATTGATCTTAATATGACAAAGAGAGATAGAAAAAATAATAACCTTGCAGGTCTACAGTCTTTGCCAAGGTGATTTACAATCTCAACTTCAGGTTTTAAAGATGATACAATGACAGAGAAAATATTATAACCAACAGTCAACAATTATCTCAGCTCTTCAAAACTTTATGCAGTCAACATGATGGGCAGTCTCAACAATCTCTTTTCACGAGATCCACATAGTCTTCACGATCAATTGTAGGTCGCAGTATGGAGAAAATTGCAATCTGAAAACGCCTATATTCAGCTCCAATATAGATTCAAACTCACGCAGCATATATAGATTCCATATATACTCAGCTCATACAATAATTCAGGTGGAAAATGGAAGCAATTTACAACAATGTGAATGAAAATTACAGACTCCACGCAACTATATACAATCACAGTCATAGGCCGCATCAAATATCAGTCACAAGCAGCATACATATTTCTCCAGCTCAGTAATCAGTCTTCAATATATGATATATATCAATCAATAAAATAAAACCAGAAAGAACCAATTATTCCTCCAACGCAGCCTTCAGGTAGAAGGCAGCCTTTACTTCACCACGCAGTCTTTAAAATCTTAATCTGCAAATAGTGGAATAGCCGCACCATCTTCCATCTTCCATTCTTGTTTGAATAATTTATAACATTTTATAGATGTAATGAGTTTGCATCGAATCAAGTTCATTTATCAATAGGGTCTCCAGCTAGTTAGTCAAATAAATAACTTAGATGCATTTTAGGGCTTGAGCTGAGGATTTGAGATTTCCTTTTTCTCCAACGCTACTATCTCCAACGCAGTTTGCATGCAGTCTTCAGCATAGGTATTAGAGCAGGGTATCACCCAACTCAACTTCCAGCGTAGCTTGAGATCTGTGGCAGAAGAGAGAACAGGACGGAAGCTGGGAGGATTGAGAGTTTTGAACTCTTCCTAGATTAATCAGGACTCCACCTACAAGTATTTCGAAGTGATCCTGGTCGACCAGGCACACACTGTAATTCGAAATGATCCTCGAATCAACTAGATCTGTAATGGAGTTCACAAGCACACCGAGCTTCATGGTCTTACATCAGCTAGAAAGAATTACAGGGGTCTCCGAGGAAGGGGCCATCTATACCACAATGCTCGTCCTTCCAAATGTGCTACATGGAAAAGAAACAATTCGCTCTCTCTCCGCCATTATCGATAGATCATTGGATAGCATTTATAATAGCTTTGCATTCAAAACTTATATTGTTTCATTTGTCTGTGGCATACTATTTTGTTATTCTATAGAGGCAGTTGTCTTCAAGTCGCAGCAATACCATCTTTAGGGTTTGCAGCATCCAATTCTCAGTGAACTGAGAGCGCACTATACCCAACCGCTTCAATGCAGAATTAGGGTTTCACGTGGAACTGAATCCGGATCTTTTGCAATGTTTAGATCTGGTGATGAGGGATCATCCTAATGAGAATCGAATTCTTGTGGGAAGAAGCCTTTATCCAAAATGATTCTAGCGGGATGGAGACTACCAGACTCATTTGATATCAAGTCTAGGGCTCGGGCAAGAACTTATCATTCGTGTCTTTCATTCAATCTCCACAAAACAATGTACAGACTCCTCATAACATAGTGGTGCAGTCTCAAACTTCAGCACATTCTCCAACAATATGGACTGAAGCAGATAATTCAAATTTGGAGGAGATCGCAGTCTCTTCATAAAAACGCATACATATATCGCAGCATACACAACAGAAGATGAATGGACAGCATGGTTACAACTTAGGGTTAGGTATACATCAAACGTATGAGCAGAAAATGCAGGTAGATGGAGGAGTAACGCATACACTGCATGCGACTCGACTGGCAGACTAATGGAGCAGTCTGGCAATGGATTGGCAAGCAGAATGCCAGGAATGGGCAGACTGGCAACAGGCAGGAGTTATGGCAATGCTCTGATACCACTTGTTGGTAATAACTCCCGATTGATCTTATTCCCTTACCAAAGCAAATATTTATACATTACAATGTGGCGGTTGAGAACCAGCCTTTTCACCTTCCTATCTATTCATATTCCTATTTATTATTTATTTACAATAATCCCGACGGATTATTCTAACACCAACAACGATGGGATTGTTTTTGTTTACCCTCATAGCATGTAGAAGACATCATATTCCCTAGACTTCCAAAAAATTTATCTGCACTTTCTACCGCTGCTGATATTTATTTTGTTCTATATGACTATTTTTTGCTCGACTTCATCATTTCAATCATGAAGCTACTGCATTCAGTACCTTAAGTTTAATATAATCACTTCTCCCATTCTCTTCAATCATGAATTACAAACAAACAATATAAACAATTTTCAATATCCCACAACAGTTATCTTTATGTCTTACAAACATATACAAAGCAGTTGTTTATCAGTTAGGAGGGAAATAAGTTGGCATATGAACAAGTGGAATTCCAAGATAAAGACCGTATGAGGCATCATTTTCTACCCCATGAAACAGACCATACTGCCAATTAGCATGCGTTACATCATCCATTACATCAATGAATATTTTTCCAGTAAATTTCCTTTATTTTTCAGCTTCCTTGAGAAAAAAATAAAGATTTCAATAGCAAGCTTAGAAAATTTGGCCATTTTGCAACTATAGATGGATTACTTTTCTTATATTTTAATTTTATGCATACTATATTTTGACGAAACACAAATTTCAAGGGAATTTAAGTTAACAAGATGGGTAGAGGCATAAGATAGGCAGGTGAGCACTAGGTAAAATGGAGGTGAAATACATCGAATTGATCCTTTAGTTGCATCAATTAGCGGATGGTATCCTGATGTTCTGGTCATGGGGATAGGGATTTGGAATATACTTCACATCATAACTGTGAGTCGAAATGCTTCTAGAGTCGGACCAAATAAACTTGTTTTTTTTTCATTTTGTTGTGAAAAGTTGAAGACTAGAAACTATTGTCAATTATATATATATATATATATATATATAATTGGAAATTTCTATTGAAAACCCACAAATTCTGCTTTTGTGTTTCCTAGTTTTTAGTAGTGAAAATGTTTCCTTTTTGTTGGAAGAAGATGCACATAAAAAATAATAAATTAGTGTGAACATCTATATTGTATATAACTTTCTACTTGTTACCACCTTGAAAATGCATTTTTTTTTTTGCGTTTTTGGCATCTTTCTCTAACCAACACAACAGAAGGTAATGGAGCTCATTTACTATTTCATCATTCCGGGAGAGACTTCAAAAATATTTCAAACCTTGACCAATCGATATTTACTATCTGAGGATCTAAGAATAAATAAGGTACGAATCACAAGTTGCAACACTTGCAGAGACGCAATCCAAAATTGTGTTATAATATTTCCTTCTACTGTGCAAAGCCTCTAAGATGTGATATAGATTCATTAACAAAAAAATAAGATACATAAATAGAAAAACATACAATAACTAACCAAAAATACTATTTCCCATCTCCATCTCGAAGTATCCTCCAACAACCCAACTATATCCCTAGGAATTCTTGATGGTCCAGTATGGAGTCCCCTCCTCACTAACACCCTTCATCGCCATCTATGTCAGACCATGTATCTTGTGATGTGACAATGGAAGATTAAGAAGGAATCTTTGTACTTCCATCACTTTCTCCCCATAATCCTCCACTCCTCTTCCCTTCTGGTAGAAAATCTCAAAATCAAATAAGACTCTTGAGCCACAAAATGTATGTTTTTCTTTGGTTTTTCATCTCCAGTTGCACCGAACGCCATTGTATTTGTGTGCAACCAAATTGAGTTTAAAAGTGACTAGAAATGAACCCTAAAAAAGCTTCGATCCCTTCATAGCTTATTCATTTCCACAAGTCACGTGTGTGATATCATCTTCTCATAAATCATGCTAGACATATCCATTCTTGTAGCTCCTACATATCACAAAACCAAAAATGAATAATTCAAATTAGTAACATATCGAAGCCATCAAAGCTCTGGCAACAACATATTTATTTTCCATGATTTCATATCCATATCCATACACTACTCACCTCTTGGATGACCAGGATAACACGTAAACCATGCATTTTCCACGAAGAGTATTTGAACATTGTTTTACATCTGTAAAATACAAAAATATCATTGCAAAATCTAACATACAACTGAAATACCATTTTATAAAGACAGTAGAAAGTCTCAATCTTTCTGTTGTAAATGTCTATGTCCATGTGTTCTTTCAATAAGGAAGGAAACTTTTTGTACTCGGCATTTCTTCTTCATTGAATTTCATAAATATTCAAATATCCAATAACTAACCAATTAATTGTGAAATATGCCTTGTATGTAAGTATTATTTTATCTAATGAGGAAATTTCTAGTAACATTCACTAGTACAAAATGAGGAATTAGCCACTAGGTTACTAAAAATTCTAGTCACCACAGGTTTTTCAAGTGATTTACTACTAAATATGAGCAATTTTGATTGACCCAACTATAAACGACTAATTTTTTCACCAGTTAACAAATATGACTAGATAATAAGTGATAGAGTTAAAAATGACTAACATAAACAACTAATTTAGTCACGACAAAAAAAATGACTAGCTAGAAGAATATGAATTAGCCATTTATGTTAGTCACTTTTAATTGTGTCATGGAAAATTGCAAATTTTGTAAATTGGCTACCTTATATTAGTAATATTGGTGCCATGCACCTCGATCTTAAGAGATCCAAGAAAGAAATTGCACAAATTTTCTCTTGACCATCTTTATCCCTGCTACACCATTGAAGCAAACCTAGTTAAGCATGTTCCAAAGGAAAATTAGGTTCCTTATACGTCAATTACGAATTAGGTACTAGAACCAGTACCATATTGATACCTAGCTAAAATCATCATAGCCCTACATCCCCTCGAGAACCGGCCATTCGAAAGCGCCTCCTCCACATAGACTTACCAAATGCATCTAATGCATGGCCAAAAAAACACGTCAACTTTGGATTTGTGGGCCGAAGGTATCGTTCGACCCTTGCTCCATCATTTTCTAGGCACACAACTTGTTATTTCAAATATATTGCAGATATGAAGTGTTGTTAAGATTGGTTGTTGGATGTTGTTATTGTTGTTAATTACCTATTTGTACCACATAAAATGCCATACATTCTTGCTTGCGAAAACCACATAAAAAACCTATAAAAAGGGTACTATAGTATTCTAAAATTTGACAACCAATTACAGCAGTCACACACAAAGTTTTTGTCAAAACGTCCCTACCAAATGCATTCATAAAGTGGGTCACAACTAGACTAGAAGTGACGGTAATTAATATCATTTCAATGACCAATTAGTTTGGAATGACTAAAGGGGTACCTGAATCCATAGGCTGCATTAAAATTTATGAAATTGTATTTGGGGGTATTTGAATCCATTTGCAGCGTTAAAATTTATGAAATTGTAAAATGAAGTACAATTTCATAAATTTTAACAGTGATGATAGATTTAGAGGCCCCTCTAAATCAATTTGCAACATTAAAATTTATGAAATTGTAAATATTTATTGTCAAAATTGCAATTTATATCCATTGTCAAATTTCGTCAGATTATCCATTGTCTTACTACTACTATGTTCAACTAAATAGCTATCAGTGGGGGGTGGGTTATGGGAATACTACAATAAATGTGGCATGCTTACAATATTCAAATTGAAATCATTGGGATAAAGATTCAGAGTCATGAGCAGGGGGAAATATGGGAATGTTATTATAATGTACCTGGTTGCATGTGTTCAATTTCTAGACCATGAGGTACTTCATATTCTAAAAAAACGCACTATTTTTCTCTAAAATACAAACTTATAAACTCTTGGCATTATATTCCTCAGTAGGTTGATTTCTTTTGTAATTATGATAATTTTTTAATCCTTGTGATTCTTTAGTGGTCGGGGCCTTTAGGCATTGGTAAGGTGATTTAATCCATTGGGAAACATCCCAATATCCCAAAACCTTACACCGTCGATTTCCTAATGACATTATAACACTCCAAATTTCCAACATTCTAGTGGAGTAAGTTTACTCATCAGGGAGACTACCCAATACCATGAAATCTTTACATTTTCATTCACCGAACTACCTTATTAAACCTTATCCTCCATTCACTTGAATGCTTGATAAAACTTATTGATAAACATGGTTGTAGAGCACCTCCCAACTCTCAGTACAATAGCCATATTAGAAAGAAATCCTTAAAAGTTTAGGAATTTTACATTTTTGCTCATCATATAATTAGTAAATTTATTTTTCAACATTTTTATTAAAAAATATTTAGAAAATTTTAATTTTATTTATTTTTATGAAAAAAATCATTATTTAACTTTTGGAATTGTGAGTGAATTAAGTTTTTTATTTTCCCTCTTTTTGAGGTCAATAGGTGAATTAAAGTTTTTTTTGTTTTTTTCCTTTTATTTTTTCTTAACCTAAATAGACTTAGTGTTAATGGAATTTAACCCTCCGCATTGTTGAAATAATATGTACATTAAATTTGCACAAATTCAGTGGGATACTAGTGGGTTATGCAAGCATACGCATTGAAAAAATGACAGAAGGTCTTCCAACAACACAATTTGGAGTAGATTGTTGAAGGGAGAAGGGTAGTTGCTTGCATAGTTCTAGATGAAAGTGCATTGCAACTGAATCTCGACTCCAACATACTAGTAAAACCCTTAAACTCATCAGTGAATTATTCATATGGAGATGTGGGAGGCTTCGATTACGCTGGTCTTGATGATGAATTAGCTGGTCGATATTCCAGGTTCAAAGGTCCTCCTGCAAAACCCTAAATTGTGAAGTCCACCAAACCCTAAATCAATGATAAAAAGGAAAAAAATGACATAGATAATGATAGAAGGACAAAGAACGATCTAGAGAAGGATCCAACTTTGTTTGGGGGCATGAGAGAAAAGGAAGGAATTGGCAAGAAATATAGGGTTCTACTTGATGAAGAAGAGGATAAAATTTTAGGGAAAGAACTTGCTATGATATTGGTGGCATTGAACACCCCTTCAAATGTCGAAAATATTGTAATTAATGAGGTTTCCCAAGCCTCAAAAAGAAAAATTTCTTGTTGAGCTTCATTGGGGAAAAATATTCAAGCAGGATTGAACAAGATTTGTGGACATTTGCTGAGGTTTGGAAATTTTTTCTTGTGTAGAGGTAGTATTCTTCATCCTATATCAATATCTCTTTTGTGGCAGTGTTTTCTTCTTATGTAGTGACTATGGTATTGAGCATAAAAGTGGGGAGGTTGTAGTCAGGGAAGAGGATTCTGGTGGAATCCTTGGTAGGAAACTTTTGAAAATACCTTCTAAACATATTCCAAATCATCAGGGAAATGATTTTATTGACACAGAGATTGTTGTTTCAGTTAGCCTCGATACTCCTTCCATGGATATAAAAACAAGAAGCAAAGAATTGAATACATCATATGAATACGAGTCTACCCGTGGCAAGAGGCAATTAAAGAAGCAGACATTTGAAGTGGCAAGTAAAATCTTTTGTTTTTGGGAGGGTCAAAGATGATTATTTAAAGCTTTCATTTGTTTAGTCTTATAATGAATTCAATAAACCTCTATGTATCCTCACCAATTGGAGAGATAATGTGTCTTCATCTCAAAACATGACCACACTACAAATGTTCTGAAATTTTGAACTAAACAAACTCTTTTGTTGATGAAACCTCCTTTAGAAGGGAAAGAGAGATCTAGGGGGAAAGCGAGCCTGTCATATCCTACTGATGAAGAGCTTTGTTATGCAATTAGAGAGTGTCTTAATGAAGTGGATTCAAAACTATGAATTTAGAAGCACGTTGGTAAGCTTCCTTTATTTTGTTATTCACTTATAAAGTTATATTTTCACAATTTTTCTCATGCCACAAGCATCTATATTAGGGAAAGGTAGAATCATATGAATTTGGATATTTATCATGGAATATGATATTGTGAAGGTAACTCTCTCTAATATTGTCAACTATTTGAGTATGATTAAGATCATGTTTTCATTGTCCTATGTCATTTCAGTCTAGGTGTTTCTTGAAAATTATGATTTTAAGTAAAGCTGATATTGTTGTCATAACCCATGAATTGCAAGGGAGTTTTTTAATTAGGATTTGAGAGAGGAAAGCTCACATTAAATATCTAATCCAAGAAGAGTTGACAATAATTGTAGAATAAGATGAGAAGGAAGATGCAAAAGAAAATCAAGATGAAGGGAAGTAGGACAGTCATTTCAAATCATAGAGATTGATGAAATGGATTTTTGGTTTCCTAACATTTCAGTTCTTGGCATGCTATTGACACCTGACACGTTGCAGGGCCTATGGAATAGGTTTTGCACATGTTAATGCATTTGTCTCTTTTGGTAATTGATGGGAAGTTTTAGTGAATGAAAACATGAATAACATAGTTGTGGGTGTGAGCATCCATGTTTTAAAGGATCATGCATGTATTGTAAATTGGTATTGGGTGGTTTGCATGTTAGATATACAGTTATGTATCTCATAATACAAAAAAATATGGCTCTTTTTTTTATCTTAGAACATTAAAAAACAACGTTCATGTTAAGTCGTGAATGTCCATTATCGTTCCATAATTTTAGAGTTGATTTAATTTTTATTTTATTTTTTAGCTTAGAAGTTAGAACATCATAAAAATAAGTTAGGTTGTTACACATGTGATAGGAGAACATGGCTAATATTATGTAGGTTTCGTAATTCTTTTATATTTTAACTCTTAGTGTCCTTTTTCTACTGTTTGTATTACTTTTCAAGTTGAAAATTTTCCTTCAGAGTATTAAGATGTAAGTGGCTTAATCCTCAAATACACACATGGAAGCCTGTTGCTGGATCTACGCTTATATTCAAATCATCTTTGGCTTGGATCTCATATCTGAGGTAGGTAGTTAATGTTCAGTCTAACTATTATTTTGGATTTCATCCTTGATATCTATACGATTAACTTGTACTTTGTTTTTTTCGAACCCATCACTGTTGTGAAAAGGAAGAACCTCTAGAGGCCCATCCTTTGATCTATGATTATAGTCATTGTCAAGTCATTTATAATTTGGATCTTATGTTTGGGGGAGGTAGCCAATATTCAAGCTAACCATCATTTGGATTTAATCCTTGAGTTCTATACTTTTGGATTGTTACTCGCTTTTTTGCACCAAGAAATGTTATCAAAATGATGCACTCTTGGAGGCCCGTCCTTGGATCTATCATTATATTGAAGTCATATGTGGTTCGGATCTCATGTGTGGGGGGTGTTCATATGGAAACAACTTACACCCATTGGAACCTCTTGTAATTTGATCTCCTGTTTAAGCTTATATGCCTAATTATTGCCATTTGTATACATGATATACCTTATATTCCCTTATTCATATGTCCTATATTCATCAGGTAATATCTGTAATCAAGTGAACAAACTAGGAAGATATGATTAGTATTACCATTGAAGTAATCCCATATGCTATCTTATCCACTACTTTAGATGAGGTGTATTAATACCCATGGAAGTACTAGTACCATATATGCCTGAATTCCTCTATAGAGTGTTGTATGCTTACCGTTGATCCTGTAACATAGGGGGAATAAGGTAACATAAACAATGCTATTATAAGGTAATGACAATCAAATCAAACACAACAAGCACCTTGTGTATCCATATCAGGAAGAAGCTATACTTGTATCAATAGCTTTACCATAGTTATGCTTAGTTTTAATCCTTGTAGTAAGCAATAGAGTAATAAACCTGATAGCTAATCCCATATCATGAGCTTATACTAGTAAGTAGTAATAAAACACACCAGTTAATCCAATAGATATGCTTGAATTCAATAATTAGGAAAATTATTGTCTGAATTTCATCCTTGAGATCTACACTATTATCTTTTTATTTCATTGTTTTTGCGCCAAGAAGCATCATGGAAAACTCTTCTCTGCACCAACTAGTAATTTCTGAGGTGATCAATGCAATGCAAGGAATACATTTCAAGATTCAATTAGACATATTTCTTTCTTGTTGGGTCGAGTACAATCAACATAGGGTGATATCTCTTCCTGGGCAGTGTACCATCTATCTCCCTTCACACATTTTGTTAGGTTCCAAGTTACTAGCTGGGAACCGAACTCTTTATGGATTATGTAGTATATTCATTGGTGGGGTCAATATACTTTCTATTAGGAAGATTCACTTTGTGTAATGGTCATGACTAGGAAAGAGGGGAGAAATACTAATATTTGGGCATTAGGTCTACACTTTTAAGCAACTAGATACTTGTTGAGGAGGTCGTGGGGTATCTAGGTACTATATCTCTAATTTTTGGGCAACATGCGATACAAGTATACACTCATTCCTTCTCTAGGTAGCGTACCTACATATATGGGAAAGAAAAGGAAGCATGGGGTCTTCCACCTTATTGGAAGAATCACACTACTCCACTATATGAGATAAATCTATCTCTAGGCATGTATATTGTTGCATATTCATAAAACACCATCTACATATACATCTCTTCTTAGTGGTACTTTTTATTAGTTTCACTTGGATTTACTTTGCACTTTTATCTCTATCGAATGGTAGTATGATTCCCTTTAAAGTATGTTGAATGAACTCTAGAGGTTGAATTCCAAACAAATGATTTGGTTATTTTGTCTATGAAATATTTGAAATTGAGATTGGAACTTGAAAAATATTTTCTAACTAATATCTAGTGGTGGGAGGCCTCTCTATAGAAAACAATAATAATGAGAAAGAGAATGAGATACGAGAGAAGGTGACTACTAATAATCCACTAGCGATTAAATATTTAACAACCAATGAATAGAGAACTAGTATAAAATCCTAACTAATTCAACCACATGTTACTGAGAGATTGTCTGCATCATAGTGGATGACAAGTGACAGGTTGAAGCCGATCTTCTTGCTAGAAAATGGTGGTAAATGAAAGTGAAGAGATTCTCCACTGCTCCAATGGGTGTTTCCACTACTAGTTCGATCTCTCCTGCAGAAGAAAAAGGATTAAAACATTGAATGCACAAAAATATGTTTTATTTTTATTTATAAGAGTATTTCCTTTACTTTTTCCAATTCAATCCACCTTCCAAAAGCTTCAATTATTCTTTACAACCTTTCCCATTTTACCCTCAACTCTGGTGTCATTTTTTTGGTTATTGAGTTGTATTATATAACTTTTTTTTATTTTATTTTCTATCTTTGGAGGCATTTTATTGGTTATTGATGCTATTTAAAAAGACCAGTCCTTTCCTCTCTTTTCGAATTCTTCCCCTATGGAAATGCCACAGTTGCAAATCACATTCCCTTCAGTAGGCCTACACTCAAATTATGTTTGCATTGTCATCTTGTTAGTTGGAAAATAGAGTGTGAGAAGGATCTTCTCAAATTTAAGGTATTCATTATTAGGCGTATCTCGTATCCATCTTATGAAAGAGAAAGTTTAGGAATGAAAAAACAACCTGACCGGTTTGTAATTTAGGCCCTGTTAAACTTCAAAACATCATCCAAATTTTCCACCTTATGACTGTAACGTGCCCCATAGGAAATTCGCTAAGGATGAAATATACAGCAACGTACTCCATCTTTCTGCATTCATGGGTAATATTCTATACTTGGTATTGATTGGAAAGGGTTTTGAAGGCCTTTTATTTCAAGAAAGTACACTATCAACCCTGTTTGCAGTATAGATTTTACTACACTGATCCAATTTCCAGTTCTAATTTATCAAAATTGATTTTGAGAAAGAATACAACCAACTAGAACAACCATTCATTTTGGCAATGTTTTAAGGCTTGGTGTTTGGCCTATATTTTCTTAACATATTTGAAACCCTATTTACAAATGCCTCACCCTATATTTCTATCAACATATGCTCCTTTGGACTATTTTTTCCTAAAATTTAGGTGCTTCTTTATTTACTTAAGTATATCCTATCATGAAATCACTTCTTCTCCCACATGTACAATATATATTAATGTTGTGCTTTGTAACCTCTAATAGATGTTTTTGAGATTTTTCATCTGATATGTCCTCTCTGCATTAAATGGTACCTTCTCTCTGGGTTTCAAGTGTAGGTTAAATTTTTTATTCATCAGCACAGTTTACAAAACCCCTTCCTTATTTCTTGGTGTTTCATCCCAACTTCATTTTTTGAATCTTTGTTAACATATTGAAGGTAGGGTAGACCAACTAGTGTTGCGGCATTTTGAGGACCTAGTTGCTCATTTGGAAGCCAACAACAAATCTTGTAGATCATGGCTTCTCACACAGATCTAGATCAGATTGTAGTCCACATGCTTCTGTGGGCTATTGTGTCAATCTTCAGCAGATGGTGTGGATTTTTGGTCCCTTCTATTATACGTTGGTTGGCTCCATGTTTCTTTTGGTCATAGATCTGTTTTGCAAAGTAGATTGTTGGTTCCAGTTTTTGCAATGATCTTCTCACACTTATCAGCACCCATTATGTGGCTTGACTGGTAAACCTTTGCAGATCCGCTTTTATCTTGGATTGTAGCACTCAAATTGGCACTCAGATCTCTAGCTTGTACAATCTACCACAACCTTCCTCCATGCATTGATGGATTGTTGCCTCTATCTATTTATTGTTAGCGTATTTTTTGTTGCATACTTTATTGACTGCCTCTTCATGGTTTCTTTATTTGCTCATCTTTTTATGTGTTGTATTAGAAAAAGGAATGAGCATTATTGTTAGAGACCAGGTTTTACCAAATCCTAACACTAATGATTGAAGTTATATTTTTTCAAATTTTATATGGTCACATTACATACTTTTGTGGAGGTTTTTATTTTTTATTTTTTAAACATTAACCCTTATAATTATGCATCAAAAGGGATAAAGTAGAATTGTACAGCTAGGTAATAAAAAAAGTAGAAAGTATTCTAGGAGTGAGCACCAAATCTTCAAATTCTCACAAGGCTTTTAAAATAGAGATTAGATTGTCAAAGTAAACTAGAGAGCTACTACTAGTATATATCTAATAGAAGTACCTAATACAAAAAGGCTTGTATACACCCATTCTTTTTGTACATTTCTCCCCTATATTGGTGCTCCATCCTTGCTCTTTTTGGTTTTAGATTAAAGTCATACTTCTTGCTTTTTATATGAGCCACCATAGTGCTCCTACTTTGTATTGACATCATGGTATCCCACAGTCCAATAGACCTACTCTTGTTGTCATTTGTTTGACATTAATAAATTTATCTTTATTTTTATCAAATTATTTTTATTATGTTTTATCTACTTGCCAAATTATTTAGAAAACCAAGTTGGGATATAGAGATATATAGCTACTAAGCTGCTTATATGCCATCTTTTTGTTAGATTAGTTATTGGATAATTATGTTTAAATGGGTGTTTATATCCATCATGCTATATTTCTTGGTGTGCTTACTGGTTATTTAGCTTGAGATACCTTACCTTGAGAGGCATTATACTTGATAGCCTTCGTACCCAGTTCCTAGAGTTTGTTTGCCTGCAAAAGTAACTTACGTGTCAGGAATCAGTTATGCACCATGCCACTAGGAATCAGAAGATAGGCTAGTTATGTATGTTCCTCATGGTAACAATTATCTTTTAATATATTAAATTGTAGATGATGATTCTTTTTTGTTAGAGGTTTTTTTATTGGAAAAGATAATGCAATACAGTATTTAGTACCACAGTTTCTGCTAGAGATAATGTTATGTTTCAATGGTTTAGCAATAGTAACATTGTTATGACAAAAACTAGATCACATTATAACAGAAGATGTTGAAGAATATGACATCCAAATATCTTGTTTTTTGTGATATTATTGAGCTTGGGTGTATAATATTATCTTGTCAGCGAAATAAAGCATGCTTAACTTTCCCTGTCTTTAGAAAAGAAAAAGAAGAAAATAACTTTAATAGTGATTATGTTTTCCTTAAGACTTTTGGGGCTGGCAAAGAGTTTGATATTTTGTTTCAATTAGATCAGTCCAAAGCATATTAGCTCCAAATTTATGGTTGATACCTTTAAATTTGCAAATTATAATTAATTATGTTCAATCATTCTGGGGGGGAATTGCCCTTATTAGTTTCAATACCAGTTCCTATTGTCAATGAATTCTAAGAGTCCGCATGTCTGTAAAGCCTTAATTTCTTTTGTGATTGGTTACTTGATATCTAGGTATCCCTTGCAAACTGAGCTAGAGATTTCTAATTCATATCCGTTTTGTCAGGGGAACTACAACTTTAATGCTTGTTTGCGGTGAGGATGTCATCTCAAGGTAGTAAATTGTAATTACATGCATGCTGCTATGGTTAAGTGAATGTTTCTTTGAATTGTGGAATATGTTTTGTACTTCTGTCCCTATGTATGCTCTCTACTATTGACTAGGAAAGTAATTTTTTTGTGGTTTCTGATTTTGTTTGGACTTTCTACTGTAGGTCTGCATGAAGCAGAAAAGTACATATGATATGGTTTGTTACTCTCAATACTCGATTTGCATGCTTCTTCCTATGCTGACTAAATTTCAAGAGGAGAAAATCAAGGAGCAAGTAGTGGAGGCTAGGATCCAGGGTAGGCCCCGGTCATACTTTTATAGATTAGATAATCAATATAGAATCCAGAAGACCCTTTAGATAAATCTTTCTTTCAATGAAATCTCAATTTTATCTATTGATCCCTTGAGGATATTCCAACTAGGAAGGTTCTATCCTATAATCCAAATTTTCCACTATTATGGACCTCAATAATTCATTTGATTATATGCAGGCATGTGTGTAATATGTTGTCGTGTTTTGAAGTTCATTCTCAAGAATCTTATCTTCCTTTTTCTTACTTTAAACAGGAAAATCAATAGAAAATATGGAGATTCCCAGGGCAAAAATCTCTTCAGATGAGTGCCTTTACTAGTACTGTGTGTTGTTTCTATTTTTCACAACTCAAATGTCCAAGTCTGTTATGGAAACAGGGTCATGATTTATTAAGATACTAACCATGTTGATAGTGTTATGGATATACTTTATCTGATAAAAGTTTCTCCTTTTTGCCACAGTGACAACTGCAATACCTCTATTGTAGATTTTCACAGAAACTGTCCAGATTGTTCGTATGATCTTTGTATTGGTTGTTGTAGAGAGATTCGAGAAGGCTGGCAGCATGGGGGTGATTCAAAAAAGTCATCCCAATAGCAGTACACAAAGAGAGTTTATGCCCAGTTAGAGAATATGAAACCAAAAAAAAGCAAGAGGAAGCGCAGGTTGGGAACGTCAGTCATAGTCTGTCAACGACTGTCACATTGCACATTGGCTTAAACCGTTGCCTGATGTGCCCCATTATTTTCATCTTTTCCCTGTGTACCCCATTATATATATGCCCATGGGTATATTTTAAAAAATATAAAGACTCCATGCCCAAAGGGATTAAAAATTCAAAATGGAAGCAATAATATAGCTTAAGGCTATACATCGGAAAGAAAATATCAAAGGCCAGTTGACCATAATGGAGACAGTTATAAAGATTAAGCAGTAGCAACAGATCCCATATTTGGAGGAGGTTCACTGTCATCAGGGTTTCATCCCCATTTTTTAACTAGTGGTTCATCGACTGGTGGGGAAGGATCTTATCTGTTGCCATTATGCTGCTCAGGTTGCTTCTCCACCAAAATGGCCAGGTCAAGCCAATGGAACTTGTCATTCTTAGGTTGAGGAGGTGGCGACTAACTCTGGTGCTCTTGGCTTCAACATTTATTGTGTACTTTAACTAAGAGGCCTCCTGCCATATCTATGAGAGTGAGCCAAATCAGGTGGGGACTAAACCTCTAGGGGCCTTGTTTCATCATGCATGGTGCTAACCCAAAAGAAAGAGGATCTGTGATGAAATCTATGTCTTTTTCCTTGTTAAGTTTTAATTCTTTTATGTGTTTTTAGTATTCCAATATTTTATAGAGTTGTTGTGAAGGGGCTAGTTGACTCTTATACTTTTTCTTGCTTAGTATATATTGCATGAAATTGATTCATGGGTTAGATAATTGATTTCAATGCTGGACAATAATACTCATGGATGGTTGAAGGATTCCTGTGATTTTAGAATTTTCATTTCAGTATGTGAGTAGGTTGTAAATTGTCACTAATGTTGGTTTAAGTTCTTGCAACTACTAATGATATTACTACTATATGCTTCTTTGGTCCTTGCCATTACCAAAGATATTTTTTCTCTACTTCAATACTTGCCTTATTGTTTGAAAATGTTTATGGTATTGTTTATTTTGATGACATGGTAGAAGATGTTACTATTTATGGTGAAAGGTTCTTAGAATTATGGTACAAATTGTGTTTCCATTGTGTTGCAGACAAGGAATAATTCCATTGCATGGGATCCAAGAAAACCTATGAATTTTACTGCAATATGTGTTCCTCATTCTAACTGACTTGAATTTTATGAGATTTCTAATATTTTTTTTGGTATAATTATTTCTTCCTGACAGTTATTAAACTTTGTTAGGTACTCAGTGAAAATGTACCTTTTTAGTATCTTGTTCAGAGTTCACTTCATTGTATAGGACGATGAATTTTTAATTATCATCAAACTCTAGATAGGTCAAAAAGTAATGCTGTAAAATGATTTTTTATGTTAGTAAAATAGGCAGTCTAATTTCTGAGGAGCACAACCTAAACATTTTTAATGCTATAGTGTAAGTTTCTTGTCTTGTGCTAGGATCACCATAGTTTTATTCTTTTGACTGCACGAAAATGAATATTGCAACTGCTATAGCTATGATATGAGGAGGATGAATATTTCAACTTGTGTGCACCAAGACCATGTTTCTGTTGTGTGATTGTTCAGAATGACTGTTTCCTTGTTGCAGATTTATGGCATTTATAAGTTTGGTTATTTAAACATTGTCCTTTGTTTGTAGGATGGATATTGACTATTTTTCATATGGTCGGGAGTTTGTTAGTGGATCTTATGATAGAATAGTAATTCCCTCTCACATGACATGCAGTATCTCTCCTTTTCTAGAAGCACAACAAAATTAGTCATATTTATGCCATGCAGATATTTATGTGAAAATGAATTACAAGTAATTAGCTTCTAACATCTGCAATAATGTCCTCCACATGTGAGAATATTCCCCTATAATGCAGGTCACAGCAGAGAAATCTACCATACTAGATGAATGCTAAGGTCATCAAACAAAACAGTTTCCTATTATTTTTGTGTCACTTTTTTTTAATCATTAGACATTCCTTCTTTATAGTTTAAATTAGTGAGCTCTGCACTGTAGTTTGAGGCCATTAGAGAGGAACCCAGAATGTTCCCAACTAATTTGGATTCCAGATACTGAAGTTTGCTAATACTCAACATGTAAGGTTGGTAGCCTTATTCATACTGGGGCTAAAGAAGGACAGTCTCTGTGAGGATGAACCCTACTATCTAATGCTTTATAAACAGGGAATCTCTGCCCATAATCCAAGAACTTCGTTTAAAGGCCATGGCATTGTCACCGAGAAATAACTTCTTGGCATTTGGTCTAACATGTGACTGTTGAAATTTACAGTCCTTTATCCACTCTGCTATTGTTTCTGTTGAAAGACAAATAGCAATGATCTGAAAGTGGATTTGGCTTGATGATGAGAACTGGGGTTTCTAAAACTTGGAACAATCCATTTTCTTGAGCGAGTGGGGCAAATTTTCGCTCACCCTTTTTTGTTAATAACCAGGTCATAATCTCATTGGGAGAAAGCCGAGGGAAAACCTTCTTATTCCTTGGATTCCATTCTTTCTACCCCGGCAGTTCTAAGTCCAACCAGCAAGATATGACCTTGTCCTCCGCACGAGGACACCCTTCAATAACTTGGCCTGAATCTACGAAGAGAAAAAATAGAGGTACAAAATCAAAATACTCCTTCATAGAGGAAGCCCACAAAAAAATAGAATGCTAAAGCCACCTACATAAGTGAAATCCAGATAAGAGGACTAGCCATGGCTGCTTAGGTATGAAGCCTCTTTCCTCCATTGAGAGCCCCAGCCATTTCCATCCATTCTTTATGGTCCTTGGTGTATAATATAACATCAATTGAAGTTTAATGTATGTGATCAATTTTGTTTCCATATTGTAAGTCCTACAAGCATTTTCTGGAAATGTAATGGCCCATTCCTATTTCCTTTTAATGCTTGGGAATTTTAAGTATTTGTACAGTAGTCGTAAGGTATATTTTACAGTTAGTAAGTGAAGTCAGTATAGTTCTATTGGAAAAAAAGAAAACATGAAGTCTTCTGAAAGCTTTTTGAAATATTTTTTTCTTTTTAATGATGGCTTTTGGTTTGTTATTCCAATTGCCTATAAAATTTGAAATGTTTGAGTTTAACATTTTTTTTTACTTGTCTATGGATGCATTGGTATAAATAGGCAAGGATTATAATGCTTCATTTTGAAAGTGAATATCGATCCTAAACACCCGTGACTTTCATTTGCTTGGATTTTGTAGGGTGTTTTGTGTGAAATTTAGCGGTGATGCAACTTATGTTCTATCAAGAAGTGACGACACTAATATTCTCCTCTGGAAAGCTAAAGCATCAGAGCAGTTATGAGTGGTAGGCATCTTACCATTAATTTTTTTCAAATTATTGTTTGTTCTAGATTTGTTTTATGTGTCCTTATTGGAAATCACACATTTCTAGTCTCCCAGGAAAACTCATTGTCAGACTTGTTCTTATTTGTTTCAAAAGACTACACTAAAAGGCATTCTTGTTATGGGCATTGGAGACTTCTGAAGCCTAGTGTAAAAACTAATTAGAGTAATAGCAGACATACAGTCTGAACACTGATCAAGAAAGCTGAAGTTGACAATCACAAGATATATTGAACAATTTTGAATATTTGAATAGATCAAAGAGGAAGAATTTTAGAAAATGTTAAATAACATATTTGTTATAGAAATATTCTAAATCAAAGATACCGAAAAGGAAATAAAGGTTTGTTGAGAAGAAAGGAAAAAAGGTTCTAAGGGACTGCAAGTAGAGTATCTAATGTATCAATTACATATGGAATTTCTTATTAAGTTCTACTTAACTTTTCCTTTACTTAAGGATTTCTTAAGAAATCGATGAAAAGATTAAGTTATAGGAATGAACCAATAAGTTGTAGGCTAAGGGACGAGTGGGTTTAGAACAGGGAATTTAGTAATAAATAACATAATCACACTTATGGTTTGTATTGATGAGTGGAGAGAAGAAATAGAGACAAACTACACGCACTAGTGAAATGATAAACCTGATAAAATATGAGCAAACATGGATAGACTATTTTGGATTGAAAGAATAAAATTATAAATGTGGAGGTCATACTCAAACCAGCATGCTAGTTTTAAAGGACTTTCTTTGAGATTCACATTAGTTGATCAAGACTATGTTTGTGGCATTGCAAGGGCTTCAAGCTAGGGATCTTTACAATCATTTTCTTATTCTATTGTGTTAATACAGTGTTTCTTTCCTGAATCACGTAGGCCATGACCAAATGACTCGCTTATTTACCATTTCAGTAGCACTCATCAATGATTGTGACCATAGGTAAAAGAACATCATGCCTATTGATTCAATACAATATTAATACCTTGAGATCTGTCACAACAATCGAACCCTAGAGGAGTGAATGCAATACAAGTTTTTGTGATGTGAATCTTTTAGGTGGAAACACTCAATACTACATGGTGCATAGAGAACCAACGAAAAATGGTTGGAGATCATATTTTGGAATCAGAAAGTGGTTTAGACCTGTAAAATTATAGGTATGTTCAAGGAAGACACTTTTAGTCAACATCCTCATTATTTTTGACTCTATTATGTGGAAATGTTGGTGAAGTAGCATCTCACAACAAAATTGAAAAAAAAACAGATTCAAATGTGTTATCCTGGAATCTGAGTCAAATCAGTTGTCTTACGTATAAAAGAAGGCATGATCATGATAAAACTAATACACAGTTTTCTCACAAAGGACAATACTAAGTGAAGGAATAATACCAGTGGTACCATTAGTAAAGAGCACAAAATTCCACAGGTTATAACAGGGCTGGGCTAGATATACGTCAAAATAGTTGTTTAAATGGTAGACATAAAATTTCCCAATGCATTTCTTAAGTATCATAAAAAACTAAAACAATTAACACATTATGGATGTCTGAGGAAAATAAAGAGAAGAAAAATGGCAAGCTATATGACCTTTAGTAATCCAAGTATAGAACCATAAATTCGTTTGGAATCTGTGTCTTGTGTCATCGTATCAGACACAAACACTATGAGGACACATGTTAGACCATGGGGACACAGTCTTGACACTATCAAGACCGTGTCCTGACTTACGCATGAAGTGTTTAAAAAACATCACACATTTTCTGGCCCATATCCCCATCTTTGCTTTGCCCAAATTCTGTGGTACATCTTCAACATCCTCCCATGACCCTCTATTATAGTTCACAGAACTTACCACGTGTTAATGAATCTCAAAACTTGGTTCACAGAACGTTATGATGAATACCAGAGCTTCTTACTTGAATATTCCGAGATGTTTTGCACATAAATTCCCACCACTACAACTTTGATTCCTGAACCATTTTTTACAGAGAAGATGCAAGATATTCTAGATGAGAGTAGTATTCCTCATGGTTTGAGCATCTTGAGCTAGCACTTATCTCTGTATATGATCAAAAACTCTCCAAGAAGCAATTAGACCAATTTTTCATAAACTCATAGCAAATAACCTTAAGCAACAGTCATGAGCAAAGCAAATTTGTTTTAGATTTGTTTTTATATGTTCTCAATAACCATAGCCTATTCTTCCAAGTAAATTTATATACTTCATTCACCTTTGAATGTTAAAGGAGGCAATGTCGTCTCTGCTTAAGGAACAAGCTAGGAGGGTGTTTAACTCGAGAGAAATTTTATGACTAGTCCATCATTGACATATGCATTTGTGAATGTGCAGTGTATTGGTTCTAATTTCTATTGAATATTTGTAAATGTTCTAGTTTTTGAACAAAATTTGGATCTCTCTCTCTATATATATAAAACATGCCCTGCGTCCTCATGTCAAGTGATTAGGAACTAACATTATAATTTATTATCTTGCTCAGGACAACATTTGATGCACTAACAAGCATCAGATATGACCAACTCAATTCAACTTGGAAATTTAATAATGGGAAATTCTAAGCCACAATTTTTTTTGTTGAAACCGATTAATCAAGCTTGAAAAAGTTAGAATGCATGTGAAGAAAAATCCGAGGAATGTTGTGACTCTAGGATACCTTGAAGCTTATGAAGTTCTGATATGGCATAGTTGAAGTTGCGACCTGTCAGTGAAAATGTTTTCTGGGTTTTCCATTTATTGTTATTATTATTATTATTGCTGGAAATTCATTTTTGTAACCAAGGTTGGAAATTTTAACATCATGAAATTGGACCTATAGCTTCTCCCCAGAGAGTGTAAAAGGCATGATTATTTATATGTTTTAAAGGAACGGTTTAAGCATCTTCCAGAAATTAAACGCATTGATAGGTATGTTGCTAGATACAATAGATCTTATGTCACAGCTTGTTCTAAAAGGGTTAGTACTAACAAGTAATTGACTTGATAGACATAAACACCTACCGAAGCCTATATACAAAGAAACCCTTCTATGACATACTTTAAATATGGCAGCAAAGAGGAAATAGGATCGTAAGAGAGCCCACGGTGCTCCTGGATCTGTGGTCATTGCTCCTCTTCGAAAACGATGAATTGTAGCAGAATTGGAGTGAACATCCAATTCTAGCACACCATTTCAATGCAAATTATACCATATATTCAACATTATCTTCCCCTTGTCTTCTTTGAAGTATTTCTTTTACATTTTTTTGTTATATATGTTGGATTTGAAAATAGTTATGTTAGTATCATTTGATTTTAAGAAATCTTACTTAGAGTGGCACTCAAATAACAAAAGCATGCCAATATTTTCTGTGTGTATTCTTATATAATTTTTGTATATGTTGGATTTTGGTTGAAATAAATTGTTGTGGACAACTTGGAAGTTTAAAAAATTTATCATTGCATGGAGAGTAGCTATAACATTGCAATTAAATTGTTTACTCAAGGGGGAGATTGGATTGTCGAACACACTAATGCTTGGATTGGTTATCATTGAAAATATTTGTTTGTGTAGAATGTGATGAATTAACATACAAAATAATGATTATCAAGTTACTATAAGTACACAATGTCTTACCTTGTAATAGTCCTTCAAGTATTTCAAATGCATTAATTAAGTGCACAAATGACTTGAAACACTAGTACATGGTAAGCTATTATGGATCTATAGTAACTTGATAATCATTACTTTGTATGCTTGAATGATGCAAAATTTGTTTGAATATTATAATTATCAAGCAATAACAACTTCTTAAAGGGTGCTAGCTCAATGGTATAGCAACTTCCTAAGTATAGGCAGGAGGTGGTGGTTCGATTCCTCCATACCCTATCATAAATTTGTGGCTACGAAAACGACTAAATTTGCATATATACGACTATTAGTAGCTTAGTCATTAATATGTTATCATCTAGTAGTTTATTTAGTTGTATATTTGGTCATTAATTGCTGCAATCAGTTACTAAATCAGTGACTAAATCAATGACTAAGTCATTGATTATCAATGACTAATACATCAAGCTATTAATGACTAAGTGAAATACGAATAGCTATAAGATAGTGAAAATTAGCTACTATTAGCCGCTGACTAAAAAATAGTTGTACCTACAGATGGTATCAGAGCAGAGGTCTCAGGTTCAATTCCCCCGAGCTACGCCGGAGGCGGCGTGTTGGAGTATCGAGTACCTCCACATGGTATAACCGTCACACCTCTGGGAATATAAAAAATAGTGGACTAACTGCCACTTCTGGTGATAGGGCCTTGTGCTGGGTTTCAAATGTTCATCAACATCTGCAGGTTTTGGTGTAACAACAAACCTTACATGGTATTAGAGCTTGGTTTTAGTCATTTTTTTAGTCATTAATTTCTCATTTTGTACTAGTGAAGATTAGGGATTGGTTCCACGAACAGTTTGGTCATCTCGCTTGGTCTGTGGATGGTTTTGGTCTCGGCTCTACACTGCAAAGGAGGCAACACCCTGGGTGATGAAGGTAAGCTTCGTTTGGTTTCATGACTACATTCTATGTTTGTTTCATGGCTCCTTCCTTGTCATACTTCTCATCCTCGTTGTGTTTGGTTGCATTTACAGGTGACAGGGTAAGCAAGGGTGGGATGGCTCGGAGCTTCGCTGTCAGCTCAAGGGTGATGCCAACGTGGCCACGGAAACCCTACTTTACAAGCGAATCTTATCGCTTCTTGGCATTGGGGTAGGACTAGGTTATGTTGTTGTTGTTTGGGTTTTATTGTGGGAACTCGATTTTCCTTCGGGCCTATGTATGCAAGGTTTTGGTTTTGTAAATTGATGGTGTTGTTAACATCGAAAGGGGAACTCAGGAATTCTAGCAAACTCTACAATTCATTTATGTAAATCATATGTTTGATTTGGTGGTTTTACGCTTGGGAAGCACCATTTCTTGCAATGGTGTCATGGCCCTTGGAAAGACTGTGTAAACTTTGATTTCAGACTTTTAAGGTGACTGTGTAAATAATATATCTCCTATGTTTTTGGCAATGGTTAAAATACTATAAGACTGTGTGTAACTTCCTATGTTGCGATAGGTGTTTATTTAATTGTGTTGGGTGAGGAATTTTCCCACGGGGATGCTCTGTGTAATTTCTTGTATTTATTTCTTAGCTGTTAATACCTGTCAGCGAATGGGTGAGGCCATGCCGTGTATGGCATTAGCACTTCCTAGGGTTGCTGCAATAATTTGAATGGTTACATTTCTTACTGTTTTGTTTTATTATTATGTGTGTGGAATGTGGCAGATCCATGGGTGAAAACCCACGATGGCTATCGTTGCTATAGGTTTCTTTTTAAAGGACTGTGTATTTAGTTAATTGGTGGCCGAGGCCATGCTTACAACATGGGTACAGAACCTACGATATTGTGACCTTGCTATAGCAAATGTATTTGATTTGTTATTTAAGCCCTCCTATACCTTGTGTATAGCGTGGCCATGATGGATGTGCAATGATGCTACATGATTCAATTCCTGTCCTCTCTTGTAAAAAATACTTGGGTTGTGTAGAGGTTCATTATGGTTTATATAAAGAAATGATTCATGTATATCATTGTAATTATAGGGTTTTAGTTGTTATATGGAATGAATGTATGGTTCATTAAATGATTATTGTGTTTATATTTACGTTAGGGTTTTATTAATATGAAGGGCATCGTGTTATGTAGCGAATAGCATGATAGTCTACAGGATTCATTCCCGTGACCTTAATGTAATCTCTGAGTTCATTATTTAATGATTATGGTATTGTTTTGGTTAAGTGTTTATACTATGGCTGTGAGTGATATTAAAATGGGACTATTCGATTGTTATGGTATATGTTTGATTATGTGGACTTATATATTAGGACTGTGGATTTTAAATAGTGAAAAGAGATTTTATCTTGGACCAAAGAATGGTCACAATACTTACTTTGTTCATTGTTTATGATGATGTTATTTTAATGTAATGATTTAGTAGTTAATGTGTATTTATATATACACACCTTGGAAGGTCTTTACTGGTTTATTTATCTTAGAAATAATTATAGTATGTACTTGGTTGATTAGATTCATAATTCTATTTAAGTCTGTTGAAGTATATATATTTATAAATAGTATTATGATTTCTTTACTGTTGATGTTAATTAGATAGATTCTAATCTAGGTTTTAAATGGAACATTAGGTCTGATCTAGTATTAACTTAACATGACTCTGCTAACAAATGAAATATGTCAGTAGAGTAAAAAAGGCCACAAAGGAGATAGGCCCTAGTTCTGAAATAAAACCTAGTTTATACTTAACCTAGTAAAAATAATACAGGAATTAAAGCTAGGGTGCAGAACCCTTGATAAAAATTTATAAATAAATAAAACTTGCAGAGGTAAAGTGATGAATAAACCCTGGATAAATCTGGTATAGAAAATAACTTTCAACCTAGGGTTAATATTTAAAAATGCAGACCCTAGTAGATTTTAACCAGAGAAACAAACTAGGTCTAGGAAATGCAATATAATCATTTACCTAGCATATCCAGCATTTAATCTAGAAAAGTGGAATAGGCAGTCTAGGGCTTCACAATTGTAACTTGAAGCCCTTTTAATCGCTAAACTTGCATACTCAAATAACCAGCATTAACAATTCAAAGGCAGATCTGACCTCTATTTTTTATGACCAAATCACTTGGGAACTACCACGTTCCACCCAACCATGACCCAGAACCATTCCTGGTTTTGATCCGGATCCCCTCAAGCTAGACTCCAACATGCAATTAGCTTAGAGCTCCTAAGGTAGGGTTTCCTATCTGGCATATCAGGTCTGGATTAGTTCTCCTTTTTTTTCTTCCAGGAAAATGTTCTCCAAGAATTTACTTGAGAGGAAACAGGCAAAAAATGACTCCTCCAAATGATACATTAGAACACCAAGTCTTTCCTTGGCTTGATTCTTTATAGATAGAATTTTCAGTCAAAGTGATAGTTAAATCAAGAAACCTTGGTTTCTTGATTTAACCCTTTTCAATTACTTTGGGTAATTTTTTATATTTAACTTAGGAACTTTCAACTACTTCCTATTTAGACTTTTGTAGGTTTTGGACTATTTATTATCTTTACATAATAAATAATAATGGATGGATCTTTTCTTTCTTTCTTTCATCATTAATATTATTACTATATTTATTCTTTATACATCCCATGTATAAAATACATAATAATATAACATTTGTTAACATTTGTCTTTGGGCATCATATACCATGATCCCTAGACTTAATGACACTTCTTCATTAAGCCTCAAGTAGGTAGATGGTTAGGTCTGCTAGGATAGGCAACTCTAAACATCATTACATGTTGGATTTCCCTCGTATAATGTGGTAGTTCTTTAGTACTTGATGAGAATATAGAAATTAGAACTTTCATTTAATCACTTATAAATTAGTATGATGAGATAAATATTTTTCTTGAGTCGTTTTCACTCGAAAGTTATTAAATTCTTTTAAGTAACCCCTAGTGTTATCAACCCAAATGGCACTTCTCCGTCCGAGTGCCGACACTTCATATGTCGGCGCACAAAAGGACATTTATGTATTGAAGGTTGCCTAAAACACTATAGATGGGCATGACATGAGATGCATTCACTATCCACCTAGCTTGCCATTTTTACCTTTTTACATGTTGATTGTTGTACGCGACTCTTTCCATAGAAACTCGCATACATACGCGACTATCTCCATAGCATATCGTGTAATATACACAGGTATTGTCATTGCAACCTGCGTACATATCTGTACGCAGGTTCCCTTATAGAAACTCATGTGTCATACGTGGGTTGCCAGTATCAATACTCACGTACTCCTCCATTCGATATTAAAAATAATAAACACGATTAATGGAGATTTGTTAAGCCTTAAACATTAACTATCTTAACTGTCTCAACCTCCTCAACCTTCTAAACTGCTCTATTTTCCTAAGTATAAATAGAGGCCTTCGGGAAGGCATTGATCAATCATACTTGGAGAGAAAAGTTATGCTGGTGGTATATCTTCAGAAGTCTTTAGAGCAGCAGAACTCATAATCCTTTGGTTGCAGAGGAGTCCTTGTTTCAGGCATTGGATTGTACACTTATCCCATTCACTATTGTTAATAAAGAGAATCCTTATTCCAAATGCATGTTGAATATCTTTCATGTATCATGGTTTGATGAATATTTATGATTAAGCACTCTATATATTGTTTATCTAACTTGTCATATATACATGTATAATATTGTATTTGGAGGATTTTCTCTTTGCAGGTGAAGGAGGTGCATCCCTGGAAGCTTTGGAGAGGAGCAAAGTGGGAGAAGACAAAGCTTGGATCAACTGTCGTTAATCAGGTGAGTCCATTATATCTTCCTATTTCCTTTCTGTACTTTAAAGTTGATTGTCTGCAAGTTTTAAGAGTACGTTGGTAACCCCAGACCCTTGGTTATAAGGGTGTTTATTCCTAAACAACAGAACTGGCGACTCCACTGGGGAGAGCCTTGTCTGTTTAGGGTTTCTTTGTCTTTCTTTCATCCTTTTATAAGGTTTCAGGTCTTTCTTTCCACTTAGGAACACTTTATTTGTCTGATAGAACACCTCCCTTGCCTTCCTAAGGTAGTTTTTAACCTTTTTTGGGATTTTTTCCACCCATACGCGAGTTGCAGACTGCACAGTCACATGTCTGGTTTGGTACACGTGACTTTCTATGCTGTCAACCCGCGTATGATATGTGACTTGTTACTGGTACAACCTGCATATGCTTGTACACACGAATTGTTGTATTGTCAACCCACGTATGACATGCAACCTGTCAGTAGTACAACCCGCGTGTGCCCCTAAAACAGTGCTTTTCCTCATTTTTGTGGTTCTTTCTATTGTTGTGGGCTATTTGGTAGGTCTTTTGGTGTCCTCTGCAGGTGCATGACTCCAGGGAGTTAGTGTTATCCATTTTGGTTGTTCTTTATCTATGTGGTAAGCCTTTTTTATAGCATTAGGGTTTTCTCTTTGCTCTTTCCTCCCGCCCCCTTTTCTTGGCATGATTTTTGGCTTATGTTTCTGGTCAGCCTCTGTTAGTGATGTTTGTCTAAGTTCAAAATCTTGTTGGTGTTTGTTTCCTTCTTCTTTTGTTGGTTAAATTCACCATGCCAAAGTATTTGACTTGTCTTTTATGCAAGCCTTCCTTCCAAGTAGGGTTTATACTGACTTTAGGGCATTCTAGAGTTTGTTTGGTGGTTGTATAGCAGAGTTCCTTTTGCTTTGTTCTTGTCATATGCATGCTTTTAGTTTGTAGGTAGTATCTCTTTTGCATTTATAAAATAAAAATAAAAATAACATATACTTGTTGTTGCTGCTTTCCACCCCACCTCCTTCTTTGGCTTGACCTTGTTGGACAAGGTACTGAGCAACCTCTGTTTGTAGGTTTAGATTGATACTTGAGACTTCTTGACCTTTGTTTATGTCAGTCTTATTGCTCAGTCTCTTCATTCCAAAGTTGTTGGCTTGTTTACCTTTGTAAGCCTTCCTTTCAAGAGAGGTTGATATCCAACTTTAAGGAAACCTAGGGTTTGTTTGTGGGTTGTAGAGTAGTTGTCTATTTGCTTTGCTTATGGTACTTGCTTGCATTTAGGTTGTTTTTTCTTTTGCATTTATAAAAGAAAAAGACAAAAACACATGTTTGCTTTATAGGCATGTAGATTAGGTTTTTAGTCTAGATTGCATGGCATATCATTGTTTTTAATAAAAATAAAAAAATCTGTTCTTTTGTGGCTTTCAAGTTTCTATTTGAAAAAAGAAAAAGAGAATAGTTTTTTCTTTTTGCATTTCATATCTCTTTGCTTAGTCATTTTGTTTCAACTTTGAGTCAAAACACCACATAAGTTTCATGCTATTTACCCTCTGACTAAAAATAGCCCTTAAAATAAACAATATAATTTAAAAATTAGTAGTAAGTTTTATTTTATAGGGTCATACACCAACTAGCTTAGGCTAGACTTGTGTATTAGGGAGTTTCAACTCTCCACAAGTGTTAAAATTTCAGACGTAGTTGGCCAAACACTAGGTAAATCCTTTTCTACGTTGATTGTATCTGGAAAGCTCCTCTCAAACGGGAGTTAAGCACGAGGCCACGTGGAGACTTGGACTGAGGAGATAACCCTCTCATTCCTTGTCAAAGCGTAGACCGAGGTTTTTGCACATCCAGGGATTCTGTCTTAGATAGGGTTTTGGGTTTTGCTACCCTACCCATGTGTACGAACCAGGCTTGCGAATATCCCCCCAGACTGTCAATATAGTTAAGGTAGCCTTTAGTCTCTTTGACATCTAGGGTTCATACATAGGTACACCAGTAGGCTATTTCTAGTTTACCTTGGACGGGCTTAGAAGGTAACCCCAGTAGAAGGTGTGGGAGGGCGGTGGGTGATTCCTCTACTTATGCCTAAGAACATCTACAGGGATACCAAGTAATTGTCTATCATATTTCTTCTGGAAATAATATCTTATACTTGATTGTCTGTTTGGATTTAGGAATTTTTTAGTGAGTGTTGTGTTGTTTGTCTGTACTTAGTCTGCCTTCAGGTGTGTGCTTGGTACTTTTGGTTTCCTATTGACCTCAGACTTTGTCTCCTTATCTGAAACTATGTATAACACCCCTTTGAACACCAACCAGGAGATCCCCATGCTGGGAACTCCTTGTACTATTCCTCTCACAGGGAATGTTGGTGTTCCCTTGATGGCCACCCTGAATCTGCCTAGATTCACCCTAGGGATACCGATGTGGTTGCTTTCCACTCCAACTGTCCTAAATGCTCCTGATGCTTCTCAAGTGAGCTCCTTATATCAAGGGCATCAAAACATTGCTTCCCCTTCACTTGTAGTTGATTCTCCTCCTCCTTCTACCTCATGCGATGAAAGTACTGATACTAGTAACCGGCAATCTAAAAGGAGTAAAAGAAGAAGGCATAGGAAGAAGGCGCATAAGCAAGGGGGAACCCATTCAACCTCTGTAGGTAAAGTTGAACCTCACCACCCAGCCTATGTGGTTCATTCTGGGGGCACCTATCCAACCTTTGCAGGTCATGTTGGATCTAAGCACTCAACCTCTGCAAGTCAAGTTGATCTTCATCGTCCAGCCTCTGTTGATCATGCTGGTGGGATCCTTCCAACCTTTCCAGGTCATGTTGGACCCAGTCACTCAGCCTTTGTAGTTCATGTTGAGAGCACCCATTCAACCTCTACAAGTCAAGTTGAACCTCACCACCCAGCCTCTGTTGTTCATGTTGGGGGCATCTATCCAACCTCTGCAATTCATGTTGGATCTAAGCACTCAACCTCTACAATTCAACTTAATCTTCACCATCCAGCTTCTGTTGATCATGTTGGTGGGATCCTTCCAACCTTTCTAGGTCACGTTGGATCCAGTCACTCAGCCTCTATAGTTCATGCTAACAGCACCCATTCAACCTCTGATGTTGAAGTTGAACCTCCCCATCCAACCTCTGCAAGTCATGTTGGATCCATCCACCCATCCTCTACATTTCATGTTGGGGGCACACACTCAACTGCTGCAAAGCATGTTGATCCTAACCATTCAGCCTCTGTTGTTCATGCTGGTGGTGTTCATCCAACCCCTGCAAGTCATGTTGGACCCAGTCTCTCAACCTCTGCAAGTCATGCTGGGGGCAGTCTCTCAGCCTCTGTGGTTCATGCTCAAGACAATCCGTCAGCCACTGCGAGTCATGTTGACACTGTTGAAAAGAATAACCGTTCAAAACACAAGCCCAAGTTTCCTTGTAAGCTTTGTGAGGGAGACCACCTTACTTATAAATTCCCTTCTATCACGGAGGTGCGAAGAGTTTGGTTTCATGGTGATCCCGTTTTTGAAAATTCTGAAGCTTTTCAACAACCAACCTCTCTTAGTCAGGTTGGACCCAGTTACCCAGCCTCTGGTGGTCATGCTGTGGGAAAAATATCAACCTCTGTAGGTCATGTTGAGAGCAAACAGTCGGCCACTACTAGTCACGTTGACACTGTTGAGAAAACTAGTCATTCGAAGTGCAAACTTAGTTCCCTTGTAATCTATGCAAGGGAGATCATCTTACTCACCAGTGCCCTGCTATCGCAGAGGTGCGAAGAGTGTGGTCCATGACTCAAGAATTTCCTTCTCCTGAACAACCTACTCAACCCTTGGTTGATGAAGTGGTCGAACCAATATCACCTTTGGTCGATCCTACTCTTCTTTCGGAGAGTGATCCTGATGTGATTGAACCAATGTCATCTTTGGTCAATCCCACTCTCCCTTCGGAGAGTGAATTTCATGAAGCGGTTGAATTGATTCCATTGTCGATCAATCCCACTCTTCCTTTGGAGAGTGAAGTGTCTGCTAGTCACATTTTCTTCACTGCAAGTTCAGAACTTACTAAACAAGGGGGCACTAAACTTACTTCAGATCAACCCCCACCAAGCTCTTGGATTGCTTCCTTTGCTTGGGATAGCCTAGTTGAGACACGCCTTCCTTCTGATGCACCTTTTCAGATAAAGGTCAAAGTTGAACCATACACGATTGCTCGTTGTATTGTTGATGAAGGAGCCTCAGTTAGTATCTTTTCTGCTCATTCTTAGCGAGGCATGGGATCTCCTAGCCTTGTGTCAATTGCCAGTCAGTTATTGGCATTTGATAGAAGAACTTGTATATCCTTGGGAATTCTTGCTCAAACACCTGTTACTTTGGGTGGGAAGACCGTCTTAGTTGACTTCATGGTGATAGAAGACCCCTTGGAATTCAATATGCTCCTTGGACGTGATTATGTCTATGCCATGCAAGCTATAATGTCAACATTCTTTTGTGTGATGTACTTTAATCATGGCGAAGAAATTGTCACTATCGATCAGTTGGATTTTCTTGATCCGTCTCCTGACCCAACTAGAGACCAGGTCTTTCCTTTACTAGTTCCTAGTGTTTCTATAGACACTACCTCACCACAGGTGAGTTATGTGGCCTCATGTCCTCTGCGTTCAATTGCTACTTAGAAGCAGCCTCTATTTTCATGCTTACCTTCTCAGGACTTGGTCCCAGTAGTTGACCAGGTGAGTCATCCTATACAGACTGTGGAGCCTTCTCTCCACTCTGTCGATCCATTTCAAAGTTTAGACATGTGTCCTATCTTGGATGATCTCCTTCCTTCGGATGGAGTCTTCCTAGAGTCTTTGATACAGTCTGTTCTTCTATTGGATTTTGGTTCAGTTGTGACTAAGTCTAACACTGATTTTCCTAGTAAGCATGACCTTTCTTCTTATGTTGGTCTTGTTGAGTCTTTCGACTTTTCCTTTGAACAACAAGTTAGTGATCCTGATGAGTTTGATTTTTCTTATGAATTTTTCAACTCCTGTGATACTGAGTTTGTTCCTGCAGACTCTATATCCCTTGTTGATTTTTTCTCTCCTTCTAAGGTTGATCTTACTGATTATAAACCCTCGAGCCTTGGTTCTATAGAATCTTCTTCGGTCGATTTTGCCTTGACTTTACCTTTTGTAGAAGATAGAAAAGTCGCATGTGTTTCTACCAAAGTGACCTGCATCAAATCTTTTCTTTTGAATATGATCCTGATGTTGTTGTTTCTTGGAGAAAGGATTCTTAGTTGGATTCACAATTGTTTACTGGCCTTGTCTTATTGTTCAAGCTGTAAATGCATTTGCATGTATTCTGCTCGCACTTTTGAGCCTAATGTTGGCTTCCATGCTTTTAGCTCGTTGTATAAGCCCTCATCTTTGTTCTCATCATCGCTAAGCCTTGTATCATTTTTCCTTTTCAGCTTGACACCTTTTACCTTGAGGAGATGTTCCCTGAGTTTCTTTATCCTGCTCATGTTCCTTGCATTATGCATAGGTCTGTTCCTTGTGCTTGGAACTAGTTTCGCCTGCTTATGACACTCATCTCCTCCCATTTAGAGCATTCTTTCTGCTCTCCTTTGAGCTCGTTAAAAACAATAAGGAGGCCACAAGTTGACTTTTTCGGACTCGTTAAAACTTCACGAGAAAGATATTGAGTTTCTTTAGGCCTAGATCTGACTCCTCAAAATAGACTTGACTACCGAGTAAACTTGTTCGTTCAGGCTTGTTAAGAATATGTAAATGGGCATCCACATTGGTGGTAGGTTATCTCTTTCTTGGACCATGTGGAATAATATGAGAAAGGAACACTCTCTTTTCTTCGGAATTGAGAAGAGTATTCTCAGGCATAGGTTTATCACTTTTCCGGACCCGAGGGACTAAACTTACGGAAAAGGAACCCCCAGTATGAGCTTAGTTTTCTCTTTTTCGTGCTCTGGACCAAAACATGAAAAATATTTCGAGTGTACTTTATGTCTTTGTCATGCTCATTAAATCCTAAAGAACAAAGAATCGAGTTTACTATTGTAAGCCCCATTTCTCGTAATCAAATGGATCTTTCCAAGTGATCTTTCCTTCCTTCACACTCAATGCTTTAACAGGGAGTTACAACTTAGTGCAATTTCAGAGCTCTTCACTCAACACTAATGCTAGGATGTACTTGTACGATACACCTAGGGATACAATGGCTAAGGATTCGATGCTCTAGAGCTTATGCTCAACATCAACATGGAAGGCTCCAGGGCTTATTCCCAACACTTCCAAATCTTATCTTGTCATGTGTTCCAGAGCTTCTCGCTCAACACAAATGTAAGTACTGATGTGCTCCATAGCTCCTCACTCAACACAAACATTAATTACCCATGTGCTCTAGAGCTCCTCGCTCAACACAAAACATTAATTACACATGTGCTCTAGAGCTCCTTGTTCAACACAAAACATCTCATCAATCATGCACTTTAGGGTCCACACTCAACACATAAAATCATACATACAAAATATGTAATTGGATTACGTCCAATATATAAAACAAATCATCATGTTCATATGCAGTGGGGTCTTCGACCCAATATATCAAAATAAAATATCAAGTCAACATCATAATCAATAGGCACATGCCTATAAGTGTTAGGTCAAAAATTCGGGATATTACATAAGTATAGTAGAGAGTTATGTTTATATTACATATAATACTTACTGGTTCTGAGTTTCTAGTATCAATTTCCTTATAAGTTTCATCTCAATTTATCCTTAGATTATTGTACTAAATAAATCTTGGAATCGGTATAATTTGTATTACTGTTAATAAATGATATAGTTCCTTTAGGGTAGCATTTACAATACCCTATCAAAGATTTAAAGAACAGAGTTACATCACAAAGAATCTCTTTTATTAGAAGCCTTTATTAATAGTCTAAGTTTTCACAAAAACCAAACTAGAAATTAAAGAATTCAATCCAAAAATACTACATAGCATGGTGTCAATCTACAGAGTTTTATTAAGTGTTGTATCTAAATACTTAAAATAAAATGTCACAGTATTAAATAAAAATATATTAAAATTATAGTCCCATTTTATACTATATATCCAAGTTAATCAGAATTGTTTGGAACAAGGGTTCAACCCTCCGTGCATCTTACTCATAACCTCTCACGGGCGTAAATGCCTTAGTTATCACAACAAGGGTTTCGGTTTTTCTTAAAAAAACTAGTAAAATTTTCCTCAAACTTTGTCCCACCGGTTTACATAAATCTAAGTTTATCAAATAGATTGAGATAGGAAGTAAATCAAATATTTTCAACCCCCAAGATGTAAATAATTTTCATTATAATCAACATCAAACTATAAATTCAAATATAGAAATTTACTAAGTATATATATATATATATATATATATATATGCAAACAATAACAGAGCTTTAAACCATGCGGCCTCACAGCCCAAGTTTTTCAATGGAAATTACATTAAACTAAGCTTTGGAACAATGACTGAATCATTTTTATTTAATAAGACTCAAGATCGAAACTTGTCGAGGCCTTTCAGCTAAAACAAGAACTAAAAACTACTTTACACCAAGAAAACTTACAACCCATTAACTTATTAAAACTAGAGTTTGAATCCCATAGGAGCAGGTCTGTCAGCAAATAGTCAAAACAAATTATAAATTATGAAAATTGATAATCCATCTACCATCAACGCAAATTCCTTACGGCGTGAAATGAAATCATTCCACTATTCCTTGACAGAGCATTGCTCCAAGAATAAAAATAAATGAAAAATAGAGCAATGGCCTCTGAGCCTTAACATTAGAATTATTTATCTACAGTAGTATTCATGAATGGAGTAACAACCTTAAAAGATTACTAGAAAAATAAAATAGAGACAACATCGACTATGTAATGCATTATCAAACCCTTACGGGAGTATCTTATAAAAACAAAACCTTTACAAGTTTTGGAGCAGTAGTCGAAACGACTGCTCAAACACTCCTTAAACATCAAAAAACTATGACATAACAGAGCAAAGAAAACACATTACACTCTTTTCACACCACGAATTGCCTCAAGGGAAGAACCAAGAAGGTTACCATTGTTTTCTTTAACGATAAGGAAACACAGAAATAAGTCCATTCTAGGAGCACGTTTCCCAAACCAGAGCCGCAAGTCTAAGAGTCGCAGAAAGCAAGATGATAGGTCTTACGAGAGCCAAGACTCCACCACCGCGACAACCCTTCACAAATCCAAGTGTAGCAGTACGAATCTAAACCCTCATGCACATACAACTTACAAAGGTCAACATAAAGATCGTAAACTGCATTCATAAGAGTGAAAACAATAAGGTAAGCAAGGGAAGGGATTTACCCTTTAATAAAAAAAGGGTTTCTCGAGCAGTAAGGGCTTCATTGCCACCTTGTTGAACCTGTGCCACCTAAGAAAACAACTTAGGTTTGACACACCACCGAGCTCTTTGCAGAGAGAAAACAAAGGTTGTAGGCCATGAGCCAACTATTTCACAATAAATATGTTGCGATGTTATATGGAGTCGAGGGGGTGAAGTTGATAGCCTGAAGGTCGAAGGCCGAGGCCAAGAGCTCGACTCTCTTCCTTTCTATTTCACCATGGCGCATAACAAAAAATGCAGCAATAGACTAATAACGAAATTCAAGGAAACACTAAAACCCGTAGGGATTTTCGGTGGGACTAACATGCTTTCCAGCTGGGACATTTAAGCCATCACATGGCCTGTACATTGCCACATTTAATTCAAGAACCTAAATATCAAATCGCTTTAGTTACAAGCCTTTTTGTTATCATCGATGCCATAACCTTTACCTTTCATGCTTACATTATCATATGGTAAGGACAAGCCTTATTTTCCTTGTTTTGGTGCTTATACCTTTGCTTAGGATTATTTTTCTTTGCAAACCCTTACCTTAGGGCCTTGTTTTTAACTAGGATTTTATAAGCCCTTCTTCTTAAAATACCTGCAAAAAGAGTTACATAAGGGTTGCATTAGCTATAAGATCTAAGTAAGACCCATAAACTACCTTCCCAGTAGCTAAGTAGGGACAAATAGCATTCAAAGGAAAATATAACCAACAAGTACAATAACGTTAACTGACAGGAGATAGTTATAACGTTTCTTTCATGATGTAAGACAATTAAAGTAGCGTAGTCAAAATGATAAGTCACATCATAGTTTTGTCTTAATGAGTATGTTATCGTAATAAGTCATGTATTTCTCAAATGGATATACACCAGTTAAAGATTGTATAAATTCAGGTATATATATATAAAATGAAAATTTGGAGATGTTACACATAATTGTTTCTGTTATAAAAAACTTTTGTTTAGAACAGGTCTTAAGCTAGTGGCAATGTGAGGATGTTGCAGGCATTCAACATGTTGATCATAATTCATTAAACATCAAATATGATTGTAGAGATTGAACAGAAGAATACTTATCTTATGAATAATTTACCCCGCAACCAGCTACGTCGCTGCAACGTTCCACCCAACCATAGGCCAATGTGCTCCTTAGTCTCTCAGCAACAATGCCACCCCTGAGCTAGGCATGGTTCCCCAAGCAATAAGGAACAAGTAGGCTTATACATAGCCAAGGATACACAAATCAGCTAATCCAACACAGTTGGGTTTATCACGCCATCAAGGATCTGGGAAAAGTTGAATGCTAAGCTAGTGAGCTCGATGAAGAGCTAATGATACCTACACCAGAACTAGCCTGACTTCTAGGACACCCACACACACCCAACACAAGGAAATCAGTCCCTTCTCTGCTACACAGTCCCTCAGGCCCTGACTTCCCTTCTAGTGCTATTTAGGGGTTGTGGAGAAGAAAGCCATCCCTCTAGCTCTGTCTATGTGGCTCCCAAACACACCAAGTTTATCAAGCAAACCAAGCCTTCATCCCCACTCCAACATAGTATGAAGACCAACCACTACATACACGCAGCAAAACAAGCAATTCACAGCTTGGATGGGGAAATCTGATTCATGTGTCGTTCTTGGCCCTATCATGGCCAAAACGACCCAATAAGAATCCACAACAGCCCAAAAATGAAAAATAACCCACATTAAACCACAAATCGTGGGGAAAACAATAGCCCCAATCTCAACACTGAAGCAACGGGAAAATACACAGCCCGGAGAATTGGAGAGGAGATCTGACTCTCAGCCTGGACAAGGAAAACATATATACAGACCACAAAACCCGTAAGGAAAACACACCCCAACAACATAAATCGTGAATGTTTCATTCACAGGAAAGTCATGGATGACAGAAAACGGCTCCCCAGCTCGCTGTGTGAGGAAAACAATCCCAACCTGTGCGTGAGGAGAAGAGAAAGACTGTCCCTACATGAGGATGGGAAAAAACAATGGAAGAATGCAGAATAGCCTCCTACGCTTTCCTTACCCACGTGAAGTGAAAGGGTCTACTGGTGTAGTGTGTGTGTGGGCAAGGGATGACAGTCGTACCACACACCACTGCCCAGCAGTAACTGCCCCAACTAACAACAGAAGGTTTTAAATGAGGTAGTTGGATGATGAGACAAGGAAAGGTGAGTAAGTCAAAAGGGTGGGTGACAACCAAATGGGTTCAACAACTGACACATGGCTTATCCCCATAGGCTCAAAGTTTAATAATTCCCCCTCCTTATCCTTAGGAAAATCATGCCCTTTTCATTATGGTTGCATTGACATAGCTGGTTGGGATTCATTTTAATTAAAGTGCATATTTACATGATGTCAAAACTATAATGTGTCGGATATCACGATATACCAGCGGCAACGATTTCAATTGCCAAAGCATAAAACAACCAAATCACTAGTGGGGATTTTTCCTTTAGCTCCACACCACGATCAATTACAATATATACATCATATACATTTAATGTAGACGGGGTCAAAACCAAGGTGTTACATTCCCCTCCCCCTTCAATAGCACTTTCCTCGGTGCTTTACAAAATTTGAACAAAATGCTACACTGGTACCGCCTCAGTGTTCCGCAGAATTGAACAAAAATGGATGTGTCAATTGCATGGCATCCTCCAACTCCCACGTAACCTCTTCAGAACCGTAGTGCTCCCATTGCACCTTACCTACCCTATGGCTCGATTCTGGAGCATTGTGACCTTCTTGTCAAGGATGCGCATTGGCTCGATTTGGAACTCTCCTTCAGGTTCCACCTAAATCACATCCCAATTTATCACATGGTTAGGATCAAGTACATATTTCTTGAGCAAAGAAACATGAAAAACATTATGAGCTCTAGTGCTAGTAGGAAATGCAAGTCTATATGCAACTGGCCCTATTCTTTCAAGCACTTCAAATGGCCCACAATATCTTGGTGACAGCTTGGAACAACTTCCAAGCTTCAAGAAACTCTTCCTTGCCCTCACTCTGAGATAAACTAATCCCCGACACTAAAATCCCTATTCACCCTATGCTTATCTGCATAGATTTTCTATCTATCTTGTGCTGCTTTCATATTCTGCCTGATCTTTACAACCTCCTGCTCCATCTTCTTGAGTAGTTCTGGACCAATCACAACCCTGTTCACTAGATTATCCCAAGTCACTGGTGCCCTACACCTTCTTCCATACAAAGCTTCATATGGAATCATCCCCAAGGATGCATGTTGTCCATTGTTATAATCAAACTCTACCAAGTGTAATTAATCTTCCCACTTGGTTGGTTTGTCCATCACGTACATGTGAAGCATGTCTTCAAGCACCTAATTAACTCTCTCTGTCTACCCATCTGTCTTAGGATTGTATGCAGTGTTGAAGTTTAGCTTTGTACCCAAATCTACAAACAACCCCTTCCAAAAATTGGAAGTGAACTTGACATCTCAATCAGAGACTATTGCCTTAGGCAATCCATGCAATTTGAAAATATCCTTCATGAAGATCTTTGCAATACCATTAGTCTTATGCGTAGACTTAACCGGTATAAAATGCACTACCTTTGTCAACTTGTCTACCACAACCATGATGGAATCATGTTGTCTCCAAGTCATCGACAATCCTGTAATAAAATCCATGGAAATAACTTCCCATTTCCATTCTGCAACGGGCAAAGGCTGCAACAAACCTGTTGGGTGTTGATGCTCAACCTTTACCTACTAACATTTCATGCACCTTGAAATGTATTCAGCCATGTCCTTTTTCATTCCTGGCCAAAAGTACTGTTTTCTGGCGGTAGCAATCGTCTTCTGGTATCCTGGGTGACCAGAATATGGAGCTTGATGGATTTTATCCATAACAGCTCTCCTCAAATCTACTACATTTGGAATGTAAACTCTACCTTTATAAGTAAGAAGTCCATCTTCTTCCAATTTATATCCCTCATACCTCTTCTCAAGACTTTGCTGCTGCAATTTGTCCTTTAACTGCTCATACAATTCATCTCTAGCAGCATGATTGACAATCTGCTGTCTCAAATCTGATTGGCAAATACTAAGAGATGCCACATGCATTTCCTACAGCTTCCTGCTAAGTGCATCAGCTACCTTATTCTCTTTTCCCTTTATGTGCTTGATTTCAAAATCAAACTCACATAAAAACTCCAGCCATCTCGCTTGCCTAGCATTCAGAGTAGGTTGATCAAATAGATACTTTAGACCACAATGGTCTGTCCTTAGTTCGAATCTTCTACCCATCAAGTAATGCCTCCACATCTTGAGGGCATGTACTATGGTTGCAAGTTCTAGATCATGAGTGGCATAGTTCCTCTCATGCTCCTTCAACTTTCTCGACTCGTAAATTATCACGTGGTTGTCTTGCATAAGGACTCCTCCAAGCCCTTGTCCGCATGCATCGGTACACACCACAAAATCTTTCTCTGGATCTGCAACTTTCAATACTGGTGCATTGGTGAGAAGATTTTTCAACTGTTGGAAGCTTTCTTCACACCTCGATGTCCATTCAAACTTTATCCCCTTCTTTTGCAAAGAAGTGATGGCATGTACAACTTTGGAGAATCCTTTAATGAATCTCCTGTAGTATCCTGCAAGTCCCATAAAAGATCTTACATCTGTCACATTTCTTGGAGTAGGCCAATTCATAATGGCTTCAATATTTTCAGGGTCCACAAATATACCCTCTTCTGATATAATGTGACCCAAACACGGAATTCTATCTCTATAGAAGTCACACTTGCTCAGCTTTGCATATAGCTGATGCTCCCTAAGCAATTGCAATGTTATTCTCAAATGCTCTTCACGCTCTTCCTCATTCTTAGAATAAATAAGAATGTCATTAAGGAAAACAAGAACAAACTTGTCCAAATACCTGCTGATGTCATCAAGGAAAACAAGAACAAACTTGTCCAAATACCTGCTGAAGACACTATTCATAAGGCACATGAATGTAGCTGGTGCATTTGTGAGACCAAATGGTAACACTACAAACTCATAGTGTCCATACCTTGTTCTGAAGGTTGTCTTATGAATGTCTTCATCCTTGATTCTCACCTGATGGTAACCAGACCTCAAGTCAATCTTGGAAAATACCTTTGCTCCTCTCATTTGATCAAAGAGGTCATCAATCCTAGGCAAAGGATATTTATTCTTCACAGTAACCTTGTTCAACTGTCTGTAATCAATACACAACCTAAGTGTACTATCTTTCTTCTTTACAAACAAAACTGGTGCTCCCCAAGGAGACACACTCGGTCTGATATACTTCTTTTCCAACAACTCTTGCAGTTGCATCTTCAGTTCTAGCATCTCCGGTGTACTCATCCTGTAGGGTGTCTTGGACACGGGTGCTGCTCCTGGCACAAGTTCAATTGTAAAATCAATGTCCCTCTTTGGATAAAGCCTTGGAATCTCATCAGGAAACACATCCTTGAATTCCTGTAACACCTGATAGTCCTCCAACCTCGGAGTTTCATCCTCCGATGCCTCCAAAATATGAGTTGCATACAACTGGCAACCTTTCCTACAGAACTTCTTCAACTGCATTTCTAAAACTTGTCATAATAAAATCACCTTTGGAATACCTTTCACAACTACTGGGTTCCCTTCTTCATCCATGCATTTGAAAGTCTTATTGTAACAGTCAAGCTTTACCATGTGAGCTTCTAACCAATCCATTCCAATGAGAAAATCATAGGAACCAAGTGGTAGAACATTCATATCTACACAGGTGGCCAATCCATTCATGACCAATGGACATTTCTCTACCACTTCACTAACCTTCCTCTTAGTTCCAGTGGCTAGCTGAACTAACCAAGATTTTCTATGCTTTACTTTCTTAAAATCACAAATCTCCACTACTCTAGGAGTAATGTAACTGTGAGTAGAATCGGGGTCAATCAAAATAGAAATAGATTGCTCAACAATCTTACCTGCAACTTCAACCACAGTTGAATGGTGATCTTCCTGGTGGTCCTCCAGTGCTGCATAAGACCTAGGGATTGCCCTTGCTACTTGACCCACTGTTTCTGCTTCTTGAAGGTTGTAAGCTGGCCTTGCACTCTCATTCTCGAGTGGGAAATTTCTGCGCATGTGGGGTCCTCCACATTTCCAACATTGGAGTGGTCCTCTATTCTGTTGTGGATATTTAGGATTTTCTCCTATCACTCCAATTGGCTTACTCGCAGCTTGGGATGGCTACTTCTACTGATTCCTGAAGATAGAAGGTTTGAAACCTTCCTTTCTTTGGTCAAACTTCTCATTCTTCTTGTCCTTCCATGCCTTGTGGTAATCAGGTTTTCCTTTGCTTTGCTCATAGCAATACTTAGCCTTCCTTATTGCTTCTTCAAGAGTTCTAGGTTCATAAAACTCAATTCTGTCTTTGTAAGACTGAGGCAATCCACTTAGAAAATGTTGGACCTTCACTTTCTCACCTTTGATATACCTGACATACCTCAACAATTCCAAGAACTTATTTGCATACTCTTCCATGGTCTGCTGTCCCAATCTCAGCTCATGGAACTCCTTAATCTTGATCATAATACCTGTCAGAGAGGTATTTCTGCTTGAAATACTTCTTGAACTGTTTCCACATAAGTCTCCTTTCACTAATCCTCTTTACTTGCTTGAAGTGCTCCCATCAAATGGATGCCCTTCCATTCGGATTGAATATGGAAACTCTTGCCTTCATGTTTCTCGAATAATCCTGAACTTGGAAATACTTCTTTATCCCAAGAAGCCAAGCTTCAGCCTCTTGTCTAGTCTTTACCTCGTCGTCAAATGTAGGAGGTTTAGCCTTATTAAACTCATCCCGAGAGTGATCCCTATGGTGCTTCTTTCTTTTTCCCTTGTGAGAAGAAGAGCTTGAATCCCCGCTGGATTCTTCGGAGTCAGATGATCTACTAGAATTCCTTCTTCTTCTCCAGGTACTCCTATTACTACCTTCTGGTTTTACTGTACCCCGTCTAGAGTCTATCTTTCTTTGCAAGTCTGTCAAACTCTACAACATAGCAGCATTCAACTGATTCCGCTCTTCCTAGGATTTAATCAAGCTTCTCATGGTGGCTGCAATATCTGGCGATGTCTCTTGGAATCTCCTTCCATTAGACTCTATGTCCTCATTTCCAACTTGAACATTTTCTCCCATGGCATCTCACGCACACTCGTAGGAATCCTGAGCATCATATCTGTCATGGGTTCTCATGGCTGAATCAAAACTTACTTTACCAAACCGCACTACCTGGAATACTGCCCTTGAAGGTGACTATGATTCTGCAAACATGTTAGTAACACAACTGTTAGCTGCATAACATTTATACAAATCAGAATTACTTACCTTCTCTTGGAAAAATCATAAAATGACAACTTTTCCCAAACACATAATTTTCCTCCTCAAGGAACGACTGTCTCAGAGGAACGCCAGGGGTCAAGGGGGCTTTCCCCCTTGGCAGGGCGGGTTGAGGGTAGCGTCCTCGTTTTTTTTTTTTTTGTAAATCTTTGATTTTTGTGCAATTTGGCGCATAAGATTGCTGCCACTTTTCTCCTTTTCAGCCCTGGAAATCTCACTGAAAAACCACTGAAAAATCCCACTGAAAACTCAAATTTTCATTTGTCAAATCGGGTCTCTTCCCCACTAACCATCTGACGTATCAGGTCCCTAGTTGACTATGCTTCCGACACCTCAATGGTCTGAACTTCATTTGTCTTCCGACGGTCATCGACTATCCAATCCACTAAATTTTTTCGACGTATCGACGGATCGATCCTCTAAATTTCTCCAATGTTTTGGGTCGATCTTTCTCTAGCTTCCAACACCTCGGCTGATCAATCATCTAAATTTTTTCGACGTTTTCTATACTTCAGAAAAATTCCTTCCTTCGCCCGTCGCCGCATCGGCTGCTCAATCAGCTAAAGTTTTTCGACGCTTTGGCTTCCTTCAAGAGATCCTCGCCAACACCTTGGCCCCGTCCTTTTTACCTCCGGCGGCATTGGAAGTCCTTCCATCTAAATGGGCCAACGTTTCGGTGGTATTCAACTAATATGAGCTGATGTATAAATGGTCTTCAGTTGAAGCCTTCCAATGATCCCAACACTTAGAAAAAATTTGAAAAATTTTCCTCCACGGGTTTTTCGTAGGCTGTGTCTTGGCTTAACCCAGTTGAGACTATCGGCTTCTCTCCGCTGAAACCCTCGGCTCCTCTCTGCCGAAACCACCAACAACTCAGACTTGGAAAATTTCAAAATTTTCATTTCACCGGTTCTCGTCGTGCGGACTTCTGTCTAGGTGATCCAAAGCATCGGATGAGCTTTTGGCTAAGTCCTCCGATGTATCGAATGGGCTTTAGCCTAAACCTTCCAATGTTTTTCATACTTAGAAAAATTTTGTTGAAATTTTCTGTCATTTCTCTAATTTCCGATTTCTTCCTGCTGGGCAGAGGGCAACCTACCTCTGTCAATGATTCTTCACGGCCCATTGAGGCCCATGCTGCAACATGAGCTCTGATACCATAATCTGTAACGTCCTGTTGAGGCCTGGAAATTCGCAGGCGGCAACAGTAAGGGATTCTCCCCAATCAACGTTCCCAACTAGCTCGTTGACTATTTGGAATAGGGAATCCGTCCGGTTTACGGTCCGGCTACCGTAGGTCAAAGTAACTATAAGGGTTTACCGGTTGCGGCCTGGTCCACCGGAATTTGTATTTTGACTTAATGTATGCAATGCACATGCCTATCCTAACCAAGCAGGGTGATGAAAATGTAAGGAACGACACAATGTGCTACGCAGGTTCTTACCTCTCGTCTTAGGTTCTCGAACATCCCAACCACATATGCAACTATGAAGTAAAACAAATAACTATCTAAACACCTAACTACCTATCCCCGGGGAGCTAGAAAATGATTATTAATGAGTAATGCACTATTTCCATGTATAATAAACCAAATTACAGATAACTGATATTTATGCTTACAACACATGAACAATAAAATATTCTAACAATCAGATAGCTAACTGTTATATGAGCCACAAGCATTACTCTGAGTGAATTTTCCATACAATGAATCAGAAACCATTCAACAAGACATAGGTCACGAAGTTAGAACGATCTCACGATTTGTGGACACAAGCTGAAAAAACAAAGTAGTTCATCTTTCCGCCATCCATTTGTTAACATTTTGGAAACTTCACATATCTTTCTCCAACAGGCAAACTAAAATCTTTATTGCAAAAGTAAGTAGTTCTTCTTACAATAGGTCCTCCAGTATTACTGGGAAAAAGCCCTTTCTCTTTGTCTCTCTTTCCTAGTTTTATACAAAAAGCAAAAATGGTTGGGCTGCCCAAAGTGACCTTTGGGCATCCCAACGCTTCATTTTCCTACAACCCTTTACAAATTATTAAATTATACAAAATTTGACCGGTCCTTCTCATGAAGAGGGTCCCGCTTGGTTCTCCAAAAACTTTCTCCACACTGCTGCTTCAGCAGCGAGTCCTTCAAATGAGTGGGGCTCTAAGAACTGTATGTTCAGTTCGAACTTTTCAGCCTAGTTTCGAATGGCCTTGACCCTGGCCGTGTTCAAACGTACCTGTTCCTCCAAGAGTTGTATACTAATGGCTGTGTGGACTATTTCCTCTCTGAGGATTTGTTCATCAATAGCTCTGATGCATTGCACTTTAGCTTCTTCATCTTGTTGCCTTTTCTGCAACATCTCTGCAAATGCATCATGATCTGGGAACTCGTATAATCTCCGCTCAACTTCTGCCTGACAACGGTTGTATGTGACCAGGGCTCTCCTAAAGAAATCTGCGCATGCTCCCTTTGTTTTCTTAACAGTCTTCTGGAAGTCTTCTGCAGTGTTAACAGCGAATTCTATCAGATCATGGTCCCGTTTCAAAGCTTGTTTATCCTTGACTAGTAGCTCAGCTGGGACTTCCGTATCATCCTCCACCCTGGTTATCCTTGAAGTCAGTACTTCAAGGATGTCTTGCGACCTGTCCACGAAATAAGAAGCGGTGTCTAAGATTTCATCCAGTCTGCCATCAATCTGGAGGACCTGACATCTTTCCTCCTCTAGAGCAGTTTGCATGTGCAGCACCTTAGCTTTCTAAGCCAAGATGTGTTCTTTAACTGGCTGCAGATCGACCTGCTGTGCTTTTGCTGCTTCCATCTGCTTTTCCAGTTCCTTAACGCGTGAGGTATTGGATTCATATATGACATTTTGCTGCTCTATCAGGTCTTCTATCTTTACCCTCAACTGCTCCTTTTCATCCTTTAAATCTTGAATCTCCTGCTATGCTTTTCTCAGAGCTTCTTGTGTTGTTTCTTTCACTTGTGCTTCTTGCTAAATGGCGTGGATTTCACTCTTTGTGGCCTCCATTTCTTTAAGCACTTACTCATATTTTCTTTTCAATCTATTGTCGTCCTCTCTTTCCCTTCTCAGGGTGTCCTTGAGCTGAGCGGAGGTCTTCTTGGATGATTCTATCTCGATCATCATTCGGTCTTTGTTATCCTCCGTAGCATGTATTGCTGCCTTCCCAGCCCTTATGACAAACCTCAGATCTTTATCTGTCCCGACCATCACGGCTTTATCTGTTATCATTGTACTGGTCATTCCTTCAGCCTCTACCTTTCTCTCAGTTCTCCTCATAATCCTTTTGGTAGCCCTGTCATAGTATACTGTGCTGAAATCAGGGACTTCTTCCCCTTTTTTCTGTGCAAAGGGTACTAACTGCAGCGTGGGGGTTGTAGGAGTGATGGTAGTGGGCATTTGAAGGGTTTGAACCTTAGGGATTTCCTCACCCTGGCTCTGCTCTGTTTGTGATCCAGGAGCCTACTGTTGTGTCAAATCTGCCTTCTCAGCTTCCTGTTTTCGAAGCTCTTCGTCCAGTTTTCTCTGAGCTTCTTCAGCTGCTTGCTTAGCAACTTCCTCTGTTTCTCTGGCGGTTTCCTTTGCTCGTTCAGCTGCGTCCTGGGCAACTTTCTTCTTTTCCTCTTTTCCTTTCCGAAGCCACTCTGCAGCCTCTTCTTCTAGCCTTTGGGCCTCTTCTCTTATCCTTTTGGCTGCTTCTTCAGCCTTAGCCTGCTCAGCCTTCTCTTGTTCAGATCCTTTTCCACCTTTCGGTTTGAATCTCTTACTGAGCGATGTCATGTTCGGGGCCCTCCTGAAAATGGATTCATCACTGTCAAAATGATGGGTGTACTCATAAAACACCTTGTGCTTCTTGCAATGCTCAGCCATTCTTTCATGAGTGTCATTTTGTCTGAAAGTCATCTCCCCAAAATGGAACTTCCCTAGTTCCTCTATAAATTCTGGAGCTTGTTTCACATTGGCGAAACTGCAGCTGCCTAACTTAAATGGTAAGGGTGGATAGACAGCCTTCTTTTTATGGAATAAGAAATGACCAACTCCGTCAATAAACACCTGTCTAATAGCCTCCTTATGGATTATATAATCTGTTGCATACTTGGGCAGCAGATAAGGTGTCCTTGACCCACCAAACATTCTAAGATACATCCCGTTCTCTGTCAAGAAATAATCACCATACTCCTCTACTACCTACATAGCTTCTTCAGACATGCAGTCACATTCCTTTCGGAAGATAAGAGTGTGCAGAGGCATGATAAAATGCTCACAGATTTCTCGGTAATAACTATGGTATTGATGAGCCCCAGTAGCTTGTAGGCTGCATATACGGGCATTCTGTCCCTGTCCCAAACACATTTGAGCCCGGGGAAGGGCTGGTGGCACAGTATGCAGTCAATCAGGATCGAGCTCATATAAAACTCGGATTTTTTCTGTTATACTCCTCCTTTTGCTGCAGCTATACAAGAAGATAGACTACTAGATACCAGGCTGGACCAGTTGAAGATGGTCCCTTCTGTGGCCACATGGAAAATCAGGGGTATCCATTCGAATTTGAATAATCTGCCATTAGCCCTCCCGAATATCCTATTCAGCATTAGAGCTATGAATCTGTAAGGGGCTCTAAGGCTGGCTGTGTCATAATCCTCAGTAGCTCTATGTCTATAGAGCTTCCCTGGTAATAGCATTCTCCTCATGGTTTCTATCAAATCCATCCTGAGATTGTCCAACCATTCATTGGACAAGAAAACTTGAGGCTCAGGCAGGTGGTAAGCTAAGGCCACATATCCAGGGCTAAAGGCCGCATAGCCCTGACCTTCAACATTACAGATAAGCATTGAGCCATGGTTTGTGTGTGGCAGGATCCACTTCATCACCTCAGAACATGGAAACATCTCTGGCCTGGTGGCAACCTTCATAATTGCAGATCTTTCTATGTTTGCGTAAATGGGTTCTTCCTCCAGGCCCATATCTGGGACTTCCCTACGGGAAATCAGCCTGTTTATGTCTCCCCACTTATACTCAGGGTCCACCCCCGTGACACACTGGGTATCCTCATATATATACTCAGTTGGTAGGATGGCCTCTATTGCTGTTTGTTCTTCTACCAAAGGGGCCTTCTTTTTCTGTCTTCTGAACATTTTAAAATCCTCCTGCAATGTAAAACATCATGATATTAAGCAAATTCAACTTTGCGGACATTATGCAGCAGTTAATTCTTTTACAAGTGTATATGACTATAATGATATTCAGACATAGGCTCTTCAGGTTGAAGGATCGAATTAGTCATGCAATGTTTTGAAATGTGCTATTATCTTATATTAATGTGTAAGTAAGAAAGCAACCCTCACATGTATGCACGACCAATCTATATCCTGACTATCTGAAACTATCAGCACAAAAGACTCAGACTATTACTGCAATATAATGAGCCGTTAATACTAAAGGGGATTTACTCATCAAACGGTCTATCATCCAACTTTTTACCAATGAAACGACATGCAATACAAATGCAAAAACACAAGGCGCAACTATCTTTCAAACTTATACACAGTTTTAGCAAGGACAAAAATGGCAAATCTTATGCCGCGCGCAGACACGATAATCACATTTATGAGGCCATAAACCACGGGCACCCATGATAACATTTCGCGTAGGGCGCTCCCACCAATACCACCATTCATTCTACCCCCAAATCGTCAAAAACCAACAACGGCGCAGCCCTAGGGTTTCGCGTGGTGGAGGACGACGAACAATGCAGCGCAGGCATAAGTTAGGGCTCGAGAAAAGGGCAAACGCATAAGGGAATCGACTAGCCGGGTATCTCCATGAAAATCCCATCACAATATTGACGGACCCCATCACTACTAGCATCAAACCAGGTGCAGGCAGCATAACGGCCGCCTGCACCTTATCTTCTTCCACTTGCTCAAGGCGAAACCAAAATGGCTGTGAGAAATAAACGAGGGTTCTATAAAGGAAAAACTCCCCCCTTCTAACCGTAGACCACTATCCAACCGGCGAAAATAAACGCGGACACGAACCACCGGGGAAATGGTTACGAAAACCCTAGCCACGGGAAAGAAAGATAATAACCATCCGGACGCAGGCAGAAAAGACAATGGGGACCCAAACATAGTAACCCCCCACCAAAGCCAACATTATCCAGTCAAAACCCTTGAAAAGCACTAGGCAAGGCTGTTACGATCCTACCTAGCAGGGATGCGAAGCTGCTGTGACGACCACTACCGAGCTTCCAACCAACAGCTGGACACGGGTACAAGCACGGAGCTCCACCAAAATCACGAGGTTGACAGCGCAGAACGGGTTACGACGGCTTGGGTGCAAAAATAACGATAAAAAAATCCACACATACACCCCCGTATATATAAAAACTCCACACGTGTGACGGGTCAACTCAATCGGGGCGGACATGAAAGTTAAGTCGGGCGACTAAAGCTTAGCTCCCTCCGCAACGGCGGACCATCCTCCATACTACATCACCCGCAACGCAAAAATCAAAACGAGCGAACGATAACCACGGTCGGGCGACGGCGGATACACATGGTCGGCGGGAGACGAAAACTTCGAAATTTCCACTGATCCGCAACGGCGGCAACAGCAGTGTTCATCCCCCTCCGACGCGGCATAAAAACAAAACCCGCAACGGTAAAACAAAATAACCAATCTCCGCAACAGTCGACGCAAAAACGACAACCAAGACTTGGAAATCACCCGCAACGGCGGGACGAAAAGAAAATCGAAAGTTGAAAACCCCCCCCCGCAACGTCGGTGCGACAAGAGACTGCGTAGACTGGACGGACACCCGCAACGGCGGGCTTCGACAAAGCCAATCAAGAGTTCAAATGCGCCTGCAACGGCGGCCTGACAACATATCATGAGGATTCGAAACACACCTGCAACGGCGGGTTCGTCCGCGAACTAACTCCCGATACACCCAAGCTTTGAAACGAAGGCTTTACAAAGTTTTGCAAACAAAACGACAAGGAGCTCAATTTAATATGGAATTCCTTAACAATTAAATGATGAGAAACCAGTCGATTGATGGCATCCAAAAGGCGCTTCAAAATCCATAAGCTAAAATCAAAAGGGGTGAAATCAAGAAAAGGAAACTAACTAATTCAAAGTAAAAAGGGGGTCCCAAAATTTTTAGCATTTTGGGAAATTGTTGCAGATGCAACACGTCCCCGACCCTCCGACCGGCGAAGAGGACGTTACCAAACCATTAACTATCGTGCAACTAGCCCCATGAACATGTACATACATAAAACTGAAATACCTTGAAGTAAAACATGCAGAAATGCATAATTATTCAACATACAACGGAAGCAAAACATACATGCAGGCAATCAACATGTTGATCATAATTCATTAAACATCAAATATGATTGCAGAGATTGAACACAAGAATACTTATCTTATGAAGAACTTGTCCCGCAACCAACTATGTCGCTGCAACGTTCCACCCAACCATAGGCTAGTGTGCTCCTCAGTCTCTCAGCAACACTGCCACCCTCAAGGTGGGCATGATTCCCCAAGGAATAAGGAACAAGTAGGCTTATACATAGCCAAGGATACACAAATCAGCCAAGCCAACACAGTTGGGTTTATCAGGCCATCAAGGAGCTGGGAAAAGATGAATGCTAAGCTGGTGAGCTCATTGAAGAGCTGAGGACACCTATACCAGAACTAGCCTAACTTCTAGGACACCCACACACACCCAACACAAATAAAATCAATCCCTTCTCTGCTACACAGTCCCTTAGGCCCTGACTTCCCTTCCAGTGTTATTCAAGGGTTGTGGAGCCGAAATCCAACCCTCTAGCTCTGTCTATGTGGATCCCAAAAACACCAGGTTTATCAACCAAACCAAGCCTTAATCCCCATTCCAACACAGTCCGAAGACCAACCACTCCATACACGCAACAAAACAAGCAATTCACAGCTTGGACGGGGAAATCCGATTCCTGCGTCGAGGCTTGGCCCTATCATGGCCAAAACAACCCAATAAGAATCCACAACAGCCCAAAAACGAAAAAAAACGCACATCAAACCACAAATTGTGGGGAAAACAATAGCCCCGATCTCAACACTGAAGCAACAGGAAAATACAATGCCTGGAGAATTGGAGGCATGGTTAATTTTAGGGGCAAATAGTCGCACAAGGGCGAAATTAGGGGCACTTAGAAATTTTGGAGGGCGAATTTTTATAAAGAAAGTTTTTTCGAAATTTTAAATAATTCGCTCAAAATTTAAATAAAAAATAATAGTAATTAGGGTAATAGCCCCCTTCATTTTTGGAGGGAGAGGCCAAAAAACTTATTTCGCCTCCCCGATTCCTGTAAAATTTGTTCCCATCGCCCATAGAAATCACTCGAATCTGTTAAAAATACCTTATTCTCCTGGGATTTATGGCTATGAAGATTTTTATTGGCAGTTTCGCCTTCGATTTTGGTTGTAAATCCAAAACAAGGGTATTTTCGCCCATCGATTTCCCCTTTCGAGAATATATTTGCAGAAAATCGTCCCTAAATCATGGAAATGGAGTGTATTGGGAAGAATTTCGCCCTATATAATCACGTAATCTAGTTTCAGAGGTGAATACTGTTCAATTTGGAACTTTGGGTTATTTGGGAGTTGCAGGTTAAGATTATTCTGAGCTTACTGGTTCAATTTGGAACTTCGGGTTATTTGGGAGTTGCAGGCTAAGATTGTTTCAAGTTTATTCATCTTTCCAGTTCAGGGGTTTCCAATTTGAGGCCCTAGTAGCTAGAACCCGCGGTGGTAGATCAAACCCCATGCAACTCCGGATCAAGAATCAATATTAATGAAGACTTTTCAGGTTGAGGCCCTAGCAGCTTGAACACACAGTTCGTAGAGAGATCAGGTAATCTTTGTTTAAATCCGGCTCACAATATGATCACAATGAAGTGCAGCTTTCTGTGATTTTCAGTTTCTCTGCATCTGTTCAGTTTTTTTGGGTTAAGTCCATTTTCAAAATACGGGTAAATCCCAGTAGCATTATGTGTGTTCTTTATCACAAATTCAAATTTTATGTCTTCTTTATCAAAAATGCTACAATATTGTGTTATATGTTGAACACCATATAATATACTGTTATATGTTCATGTCTTTTCCCATGGTTTTTTATTTGTTCCCATACACTGTTGCTGCAAATGAAGGGATTAGGGGTCCTCTAGAAGTTGAAATGAAAATGCAAATGAAGCAGAGTTGGTCGATGTTATCTCCTAAAATGGATTTTGAAATACAACTGGAAAGAGATTCAGTTACTTGGAGATCTAACTTTGTCAGTAAATCTAGATGCTATGCAACCTCTATATCGGGAAATGGTTGTGAAAGAAATATTTGTAGGACAACTGGGCAGATATTCCAACCTCAGGATTACAAACAGCCCAGTGATGGAACAGATCCTTTGACAGAGACTGTAAGCTGTCAAGATTCACATGATTGCCTAAAACTGGTTGCCAAGGAAAATGGGGTTCAGAATACATTCTTTGGGGACCAGGTTAGTCTCTGGCATAGTCTCTACATGGGACTTATGTTTCCTTGCTCTGGATTCTAGCCAGGTTTTTTTCTTTTATTGCTAACATGCCTGACATTTATTTGAGTGATGATGAGAAAAACCTAACATGGGATGCAGTATGGTGCTTAAGAAAAAAAGGACAAAATCAATGAAACTCAAATCAAGCACAAAAATAATTATATTAAAATACTATGCATCCTGCTCCCCTGCAACTTATTACTATTTGTGCACCCTAGTATTTTTGTCTTTCTTTTTTCCCTTATTGTTCTTTATGTATGTGTTATGACCAATCAAGGCGTTGGTCTGTTAGCTATGTTGTTGTCATTTCACGTCTTATAGCAGCTCTCATATTGTAGTTTGGTTTGGAGAGATTCATCTAGAGTGCTGTCTGCTTGCTTGAAAGTGTAAATTGCTATTAAAGGGGTTGCATTGTTTTCAGTTTTCTATATGGAAGTTTCTTTGTAGTTTCATTTGGAATGACTGTTTCTTTTTTATCAACAAAGAGACCCTCTACAAATCAAGAGAAAATTTGTAAGTAAAGTTATTCTACAGTGGAATGAACTGGTATTATCAAAGCAATCTGATCCGTTCAGGATGAACAACTTATAGTAACAAGTTTTCTTCCATATGGTAAAGTTGGATTTCCTGACACATACCAAGTTGAGTATTTGGAGGCTGAATTGTCTCAAGTAGTAGCAAAATCCAAGAAAAGAGTACCAAAATGCTTACAACTGAAAATAGAGTTGCAAGCAGTTAAACTGAGTTGATCTCTGTAATTGATTTCTACCTTTAGGGGAACTAAATGGAGAGAGAATAACTTAGAGGTGAGAGTGATGATGAAATATAATACTAAACTTATGCTTATAATACTCATTTTGAGGCCCAACTAAGCTACCATATCTCCGCCCAGTTAGCTTACCTATTAGGTTGGGTTAAAACTAGTCTGAGACTCTGACCTACCTTAGCCTGCATGTTAGAGTATAAGGAAAAATGTATCTTAAAATGATTACTGAGAGATGAAATCACCTTACTGTTTCGTGATTAAGCTTTAGACCCATCATTGTGCTAGAGGAATGTGAAAGAAAAGCTGCTAATTTGGACTAGGATTGCAGATGAAGAAAGTCATCAGTGTGATCCCACAAAGAGAATGACTTGATAAGTTGTCGCATGCGGGCAGCAGGATGTAGACTACACCTTGATTTTGCAGTTATCTTGATTTAGATTTAGTCCATTGACTGTAGTATAGTGCAACTTATGCAAACATGTAAGTGCAGAAATTGCCTAAACTCATTTTTCACATAATACATTTAGTAATGAAACTATTTTATGATTGCTAAGATGCCCTCATACTTTACGCCCTTTCTAGATCAACGACATTAAGTTAACAAGATCAATGTTGTCAATTTAAATGTACCTTCAACTAAATATTGAACAATTTGATACTAAACATGTCTTCAGCACTTGGTAATATTTTGGTCACTCATAAATGTCACATTCTTGTGAAACAGAAACTGAACTTGATGGTTGTACCAGTATGTACTCTAAGTTCCCAGTGGTTTTTTATTGTGTAATAAGTCTAGTTTAATGGATTTATCCCTGGAATTCCTGATGAATCTTTCTATGCTGCCAATAAATTTTGCTATGAGAAATGATTGACTCATGTATCTTAGTAATAATGTAATGTACTATGTTTTGAATTCTCAACCCTATGAATATAGGTTAGGTTTTCAGGTCCCATACCGAACATACTTTTGCTAAAAGTTGCTGATAGAAGATGGTTGTTTTGAAACAGAGTGAAAAGTAAACTTTT
>LPNX010267669.1:506732-516844 GCA_001517045.1 Pseudotsuga menziesii | reverse complement strand
CCCACAGTTTTGGATGGCATCCCTAGTAAACCTGTTGGCATAAACTTTTCTGCCTAACCCGAGGGATTTGAAACAGGTACCTGCTGGCATGGAAATAGCCAAATTCCCAACAACATTGTCGACAACAAGTTGATCTAACCCCTTGGGCTAGATAGCTATGTAGGATTTCAGAGCATGCTTGGTAAGAACAATGATATATTAGCAGTTAAAAGCAAGAACATGCCCAATACCGTATGGATTGCTCTAAGCAAAAGAGACTCAATACCATGTGGATTGCTCTACATGAGCATTGAATAAGTCTATTATTTTTACTCTATATTTGATGGGGGAATTTGTTATTTGATACTTTTGCTGCCCAAAACTATCATTCATGTATCAGAAATCAACATTTCCACTACCTCATTTTGTCTCTTTGTTTCCTAAATGCATCATTTTTCCAATTCATGCATATGTTAATATTTTATAGTAACAGTTATCTAAGAACATGGTGAATATCAGTTATGTATACATATAATCTTGACAGTGAGGAAAATTAGATGGAAAACTAATTACCACCAACATCTTGACAAATTCCCTCCACTCTCAACCTTTGGGGTAAAACCACATTCCCCTTGCACATGCAACAGTAAGTATTAATTTTCTTCCCATAGATCCTTATTGTTGTTGCCCCTGTAATTTTCAATCTTTTTGCATTGATGGAACCAGTCACGTCCACTACCACAACTCTGCTCTGCTTTTATAATAGTTAATGCCTTATTTATGCATTTAATTATCAATAATTCACCATGTTTATATGATTTGAGCTAGCAAGGAATATACTTGATTATATAGTATATTCATCTTTAAATACATCTATCTTTAGTGGCATGCAAAATATATAAGTAGAAAGCAGGCATCTCTAATTTCAAGCAAGGGACATGCCCAACCAGTTATGTTTATGTGATATTTTGACAGTCATATAAATGCTCATGCTATCATTCTATTACCTTTTCTTGTCTTTTAAGCCAAAATTCTTTGTAATCCAAAAGTATGTTTGAATTTCTAAAGAGAAACTTGGACAATTCAAGATCCGGTCGGCGGTGACATGGCCAGATACATATCTTCTGCTTTTCACAGGAGAAAATTTTCTTCTTTCAATGTCTCTCCTGTGCCATACAAGTTTTTCCATGCTAGACAAAGCTGTAATACATTAGTTGTTCCCTTTTGCTGACTTTTATTAAATCAAAATATCTTATAGGCTAGTAAAAATGTGGTTTGGAAGAATAATTAAGATTGCATTGTAATGTTTGTTTCCCCTTCTATATGGCTAAAATATGCTACTGCTTACCATAAATTTTATATATTGTTGTGCCAAGTACGTGGTGGCCCTGAAAACGCACATTTATGCAGATTTTCTATGCATAACTTCTGGTTGAAGATATGCATGGCTGAAAATGTTCTTCACCAACCATTATCTGATAATGTTTTGTTCATGAAGTAACCATTTTTTATGGCTACTAAAATCAAAAGGATGTTGACTAATAAGAAGAGAGTGTCCATCTACCTCAACATCCTTTGGTTGTCCCATATCAAGAGACAAAATCTAAATAAATGTTCTCATATTTCAATGAAATCTACATAGATGTTCTCATATTTCAAGAAATACTCCAAGCTTGAAGGAAATGGAAGGTGTAGATTTGTGACCTCTGTCATCAAACTTTTGATGTCCATGTCATGGATGTATCCCTTATGAAATGACCAGTAATCTAGGTCCAATCTATGTCACCCAATCAAGCAAAATTTGTCGATGTCATAAGGTGTAGATTTGTGATCTCTGTCATCAAACTTTTGATGTCCATGTCATGGATGTATCCCTTATGAAATGACCAATAATCTAGGACCAATCTATGTCACCCAATCAAGCAAAATTTGTCGATGTCATCATCATTCTATTTTTCATTTGTCGGTGTCATCATCATTTTGATTTTCATGATTTTCATTAAATGAAGGAATTAGGGCACTTGAAAAATCATCATTTTTGAAAGGTTTTTTCCACTGTGTTCTCTTCAATTCATGTAAAGATTTGTCACTGTATTTAGAAATTTGATATGGATTATCATGGTGACTTACAAACTTACCAAGGCTAGAAAGACAGAAAGACACGCACGGTGAGTGGGCTGAAGTTTAGACGTTGTTGCACTGAACATTGTACAGGATGGAAGATGTGTATTTAGAAATTTGAAATGGATTATCATGATGACTTACCAACTTACCAAGCCCTTGTACCCGATGGAAGATGTGGTCACTGCTGAAATGTTCTCATGATGCAAGTATGTACTAGCTGCTTTGGGCAAGAGGATGGACAACATCTTCAATAAAATATTCACCATAACTTTCATCATCGAGATCTTCCCTAGGAGGGGATGCAATCAAGTCTTAAATAACTTCATCTTTTGGATCTGCATTATACCCTTCTTCTAGTGAGTTAAGGTCATTTAACTTTTATGTCTTCAAAGTTGTCCTTCATCTCAACCAATAACATCTCCGAGGGGTTACTATAGGAGGGGCTACAATCAAGTCTTAAATAACTTCATCTATTGGATCTGCATTATACCCTTTTTCGAGTGAGTTAAGAAGGTCATTTAACATTTATGTCTTCAAAGTTGTCCTTCATCTCAACCAATAACATCTCCGAGGGGTTACTATGGTACATCAACATTACATGTTTTGTTTCCTTTTTTTCATGACAAACTTTAACTCATCCAAAAGGTTCATCATTGACTTCTTAGTTGCCTCATCTCTTCCAAAAGATTGATTGAAACTCATCCCAAGAGGAAATGCATATCATAGTATTGTATACACCTAAAGAGAACTTTTAGAAACAAAAATTTGTCTCCAATGGCTCCATAGAACTATTAGGAATTCCATAGTTTCAAATCTTCATAGACATGAAAAAGAGACAAATAAGCATGGTGATCGGTTATATACACGTGGGCTTCCTTGGAATTAGTCATTAAAAAGTACCCTTCTTATCTCAAATTCAATTCATTCTAATATGCTTATTAGTTTGGTTTTGTAACTCTAGAAATATAGAAATCTATTTATTATAATGCATAATATCATGCTTATGTTAACATGTTGATACTAGTATTTTATGGAAGGATTAAATCTATATAGCTTATGAGCTCTATTAAACTTTAAAGGAAGATTCCATTTCAATAAAATGGTAGATTTTATGATTTTATTATATTTACACATCTTATCGCTGAGATTCTCGTCCAAAGAGAGTTCTCGGAAAAAGACACGGTGGTGTTAAGTTTTGCCTACTCGAACTCAAAGTACTCCCGCTAATTCCTATGATTATGGATCGCCAACTTTCAGTCGATTTTGATGGGGAGTTTTAGAAACAACCCTTATGTTTCTAAGTCCCCATGCTCTGCATAATCAAATAGTTGAGTTATGTGTATGATAACTTTGTTGGGTAGTTGCTTCTTAACCCCAAGGTAAGGTTACACCCTAGTAAAAAACTCTTGAACATGATAAACCTTGGTACTGAAATAGTCATCCTAGATAATCCCATTGACCCTAGAGTCCTTCAATGAAAGGATTACAAAGGGAAGCTACAATACACACCAATAGTAGAGGGTGACATCTCTTACATGAAGTCATTCTTAGAGCTTCGATTGGCATATTAAATGCATAAGGTCCAGCCTAGCAAAGGTCCAGCCTAGCAATAGGTCGACAGGAAACATGTTAGAAGGTAAAGTGAAAGCACAAAGAATTGTGATTTCTTAGGAATCAAAGAGGTGGCGAGTCTTCCTGGAAAAAAATTCGCCAAATTTTTACAATATTTTATAAATCAGTGAAAGATTCGCCAATTTTTACAATATTTTATAAATCAGTGAAATATTCGCTATTTTTTACAATTTTCTATTATGTAATGAAATATTCGCCAAGATTTTACAACATTATATAATAAAATGAAAGATTCGCTAAAAAAATTATATATACATATTATATTATTGATAAAATCGCCTTCAAGTTTTCCTATATATCGGGGGGATTCGCCCATTTTTTATACATATAAATTTTAGGGGGGGGTTCTTAAAATTATCCCTAATTGGAGAGGAGATCCGACTCTCAGCCTAGACAGGGAAAACATATACACAGACCACAAAACCCGTAAGGAAAACACACCCCCACAGCATAAATCGTGAATGGCTTATTCACGGGAAAGTCGTGGATGACAGAAAACGGCTCCCCAGCTCGCTGCATGAGGAAAATAATCGCAACCTGTGCATGAGGAGAAGAGAACGACTGTCCCTTCGTGAGGATGGGAAAAAACAATGGAAGAATGCAGAATAGCCTCATCCGCTTTCCTTTCCCATGTGAAGTGAAAGGGTCTGCTGGTGGAGTGTGCGTGTGGGCAAGGGCTGACAGTCCTGCCACACACCATTGCTTAGCAGTAACTGCCCTAACTAACAACAGAAGGTTTTAAATGTGGTAGTTGGCTAATGAGACAAGGAAAGGTGAGTAAGTCAAAAGGGTGGGTGACAACCAAAAGGGTTCAACAGCTGACACATGGCTTATCCCCATAGGCTCAAAGTTTAATAATTCCCCCTTCTTATCCTTAGGAAAATCATGCCCTTTTCATTATGGTTGCATTGACATAGCTGGTTGGGGTTCATTTTAATTAAAGTGCATATTTACATTATGTCAAAACTATAATGTGCCGGATATCACGATATACCAGTGGCAATGATTTCAATCGCCGAAACATAAAACAACCAAATTGTTGGTGGGGCTTTTTCCTTTAGCTCTACGCCACGATCAATTACAATATATATATATCATATACATTTAATGCAAACAGGGTCAAAATCGGGGCATTACAATTTGCACCTAAATTCTTGGGAGTTTTTTTGGCCACAATCCAACGGAAATGGTTCAAAGGGTATTTTTCAGTGATTGGAATTGCATAATCTGGGTGCGCCAAGGGTAATCGAGGGTCTTGAATCCATTTCTTCAATAAAAATTGCAATTTTAACACTGAAAATCTCATTTTCAACAACAAATCATACTGCACGATCCCAACCAAACTTGTCTGAAAAGGTACAAATAGTCTAAAATTTAGCCAACTCCGTAAAATACAACTTACATGCGCACAACAATATATAATTTGAAATTTATTGATTTAATTGTTAGATCTTGTAATTTTATATTATATTTAAGTTTGTCAGCCCATTTAGAGATAGAAAATGTAAAGCAAGTTTGATGGCTATTAAATGAGATTACTGGCAGACGTCGAAAAGGAAACTAAGTGGGAAAGGATCGAAAGGCTGAAAATACTATGAGTGCAAAATATTCCACTTTAATGGTTAGCCTATTAATAACTTATGATTATGCCACAAATGGTTTCATTTATAGTGCTAATATGGTGATTCATAGATGGGATACTATGGTGATTTCATGTTACATTGCTAATATGGTGATTCATAGATGGGATACTATGGTGATTTATAGATCGAATACTATGTAATTTTGATTCAATAGAATAATAAATTATATGTTTTTTTTTTAAACATAAGCTTAAAAAATTAAAGTATATAATCATTCTTAAATAAGAATATGAGAAATGAAAGTATATAATCTTCTAAATAAGACCACTTAAAATATATAATCCATTTTAAATCAGATTTATATCTTTGTAAACCAATCAAATTGTAGATAATCTATTTTTAATATATTTAATATATATATATATATATATATATATATATATAGGTTAGGTTTTGTAATGTTAAACTTTGTAAAAAATTTAAATTTTAATTAATCAAAGTAAACTAATACATGTTAACTATTTATTTACTTATTGATTACATCATAACCTGCTTGCAAAAAGAATAATAATTAAAAATATTAAAAACTAATTAATTTTCTATTTTTAAATTATTAATATAAATAAAATTAAATAAAATAATAATTAAAAATAAAAACAAAAACAAAAAAACAAAAAAATTAGGGAAGCATTCACACCATAATCGTGTACCTATCCATGTGAAATGACTTGTAATAAATTCCATGTAAAATGACTTGCAATAAATTCCATCAGATAACTAAGTTAAACTAGCAAATCTTGAGAAGCCAAAACATCATAGGAGTTTAAGAATCGGTATTGTATTTAATATTTTTTTTTTTTAATTTATTTTCTAATAAGAAAAACTTAAAAATAGGCATCAAATTAATAAATAGCTTAAAATTTTCATTAGATTATTATTATATTTTATTTTTTAATTAAATAATAAATAATTAAAAAATCATTAGAAAATTAAAAAAAACAAGTTAACTGCTAAACAATTACAATATAAACTAGTCGCAGGATAAGCTTTTTGCAAGGTCTCCATTGCGGACTGTCCAAAGCTTATCTCATAGCCCACTGCCATATCCATATCTCAATTTAGCCATAATCTATTGACGTTGAGTAAGCCCCAATTTCAATAGCAGCACGAGTAACAGAAAGACTCGGTGAGGGGAGCGCGTTGGCCTTCTGTGATGGCCTTCTTTTTTCTGCTCCTGTTGAGTAGTAGCTTCCTAGTGTAGTTTGGAGTTCAGTAAGCCGAATATAGTTGAAAAAAAAACTAACTGAAGATAAAAATATGAAATACCTCTATTGGCTGTCTCTGCAGAGGATGCTCACTGACCCATCAAATGGAAGCTCTCATACACAGCCCTGAAAGCATCCAATATAATTCTCTCTGTGTTTGTCGATGTGGGTTGAACAAATTATATGGCTGGAACATCTGGAATTCTTTGTCTTTCTTTCTCAATTGTGAAATATAGCGTAATCCCATGTTTTTGAAGGTCTTTCACATGAATCAGGGGCGACAAAATGTCTCGACCCTTTGGACACCACCTAGCATCGTTTTGTTCTTGCTGTCCACCGAAGAGTAAGGCGGTGGATCGAAGAGTAAGGATGGCATCGTTTTGTTCTTGTTGTCCACCGAAGAGCAAGGCAGTGGGTGGAAGAGTAAGGCTGTGGGTGGGCGAAAATTGCTTTTGTTTATTTCTCTGCATCAAACAAACATTTAATGTTAACAATTATTCGCAAACTAATGCTAAAGAAGTAATAGCATTAACATATATCAGTTGTTTTTTTACCAAGCTCATACTGAAAACTTACGATATCACGATGTTGAAAAACATACTCACCTCGAAAAGAGGCCAAATAAGAGGTTCGATTCTTTAATTGGTTGAGAGAACGGTGGGCTGTAATATGTCAAATGAATAAGAACTAATAATTGGTTAAAACAGCATCGTTATAAATGATTGAATGCAAACTTAGAAAAATAATTCATATTTGTTTTGTTTTGCCTGAAAAGTAATTGAAAATGACGGCAAAGCCGTTCATAAAGTCTCTGCTAACCCATAGCAGGGACTAATAACTACCTTCAACCAATATAATAATGATTATTCAAAACTACAATGCCATACATGTTCTTGTTGCATAAGCAATACTTGCAACTTTATAGGTATTTTCCTTACTTTGAATTGGAATTTTAATCTCTATCATAGAATGTGCAAAAGACATGATTTTTTAAAATCTAAAGTATATTTAAACAGTAAGAATCTACAACCAATGTTATTGATATGATTTCTTTTTTCATATATATTAAATTTTATTTGTTTTTTATAAAAAAGAAATTTGACATACTTTTTAGAAAGAAAATCTGATGTGTCAGATTTCCTTTCATTGAAAATTAAAAACAATATATTTTTAAGAAGAAAATTTGACATATAGTAAATTACTTGACATACTTTTGAAAACAAAATCTGATGTGTCAGATTTCTTTTAAGTAAAAAAAATATAATATATTTCTAAAAAATAAAATTGACATATAGCAAATTTCCTTACATGTGTTAGATTTCTTGTCACCAAAAAAGAATATCACATAAAGAAAATTTAACATTTATGAGATTTACATGCAGAAATTTTAGATTTCTTTGTTCAGAAATATGTCAAATTTCGTTTTCAAAAGAAAAGGAAATCTGAAAAATTTAGAAATGCAAAAACAAACCTGTTATCATTTACTTGTATTATTATCTGGGTGAAAATGCTGTACGGCGATAGATAAAAAAACCACAATAGGACCCTTGGCTGAAGTAGATGATATAGAAAAAGATGTGATCGTAGAGGCATGTGACAACTTTGACCCAAAACTGGTGAACTTGCCATTTTGTTTGTGAAGCAAGAGAACTCACAAAAGCAGGCTTTGCGGGATTGGGGTAAAGTCACGGAATGAGATGAAAGCAGCAAAGTCACGGAATGGACAAAGTGATGGGTCCGCTTGTGTACACAAAAGACCAACGTGAATGCATCGCAAGGCTGGCTCCTCATCACACGCTTCAGTTATTGTTGGATCAATTATCTGCACAACATTTCCTTGTTCGTATAATCTCCACGCCTGCATCATCACAACGGATCGTCATTTGGAAAGAGATCTACATAAAATCGGCCAAAATTAAATTATATCATCAACCAGTACAGAAATTTATTAACGAATTCATATTCATATAAAAATAGATCAGCAGCCAAACCCCTGAACTCATACTTCAATAAATGGTTTATAGATCGAAATACAATGGGATTAGTATCAAAGTTTCTCACCCATCCTAAAAGCAATGCATTTTAGGTGACAAACTATAATCCGTGTTCTTTCTTCCTGTAATAATCTCAGCTAGGAGAAAAACGCTAAAGCTATAGACATCAGCTTTTACAGATAATTGTCCCTGCATACCATACTCTGGAGCCATATATCCGCTACATATCCAAATTACACTATGTAGTAAAGCGAAAAATTAAGGAATGATAAATTCAGAGTGGCTTGTAAATGAAATCCAAGTCCCGAATCCTAGACAATTAAAACACAACCAAGAAAGTAAATTCCCAAAGCAAAGCAAAATTGCCATAGTAAAAATTACAATGTCAAGATTCCTCTAATCAAATAAGCATGCACAACAACCTATCGTCTTTAAATCAAATAAGCATGCAGAACAATATATGCATCCTAATTGTTATTAGCTTTTGACCATGTGTAAAAGTGATGATTGTTTTCAAATCTTACTAAGTTCCAGCAACTCTTGTGTTGACGTACTGACTCTCATCTTCTTGCCGAAATCTGATATCTTAGGATTCAGTCTCTCGTCCAATAAAATATTGCCTGCTTTGATATCCCTATGAATAATCCGCAATTGAGAATCCTCGTGCAGATAGAGAAACCCACGAGCTATTCCTAGTATAATGTTGTACCGCTTCTGCCAATCAAGCTGGTTGAGTTTGGTGATATCTATATTCATGGATGCAGGACATTAACTAATTATCATAACCCAATAACCCAACTAAATATGTTGAAGCATTAATACCTTTTATATTTATAGATATACAAAATAAAATGGAAGTGACTCACGGAATAGGAATTTATCGAGGCTCTTATTGGGTAAGTGCTGATATACAAGCAATCTTTCTGATCCATCTGTGCAACAACCTGAAAGTTCACTAGATTAAGATGTTGAATTTTGGCCACAAGTTCAACTTCATTGAGAAATTCTTTCTTTCCTTGACGAGATGTTAAAGACAGCTTCTTTACCGCAATTTCTGTTCCATCTTCATTAGTTCCCTGAGATTCAGACAAAAATATCTGTATGAAGATTGTGTAAAGGGTGCATACTACTGCAATACATTATATAAACTAGTAAAAGCTTTCTCCAAGTATACAGCCTAATGTTACTTTGTATACAGCGCCAAATCCACCTTCTCCGAGTTTGTTATTATCATGAAAATTATCCGTAGTAGCTATCAATGCTTCCATGGTAAACACAATTTACCCATCCTGACTAATTAGTGTGTCTTCCTCTACTTGCTCAAGACCTATACAATCAAAAAAGACAGCTTGATTCTTACTAATGGCCATCGTTTGGTTGGTAAGTCTAACAGATAAATGTTAGAAATAGTCTAGCAGAGCAAACGGACCTAGCCTTCATAGCTATTTTATTGTGTCACCTTGATGATCCATTTTATCATATTTGGACTGCTAAATAAGAGATGCTTCATTCTTAACCCACTTAAGCTAAGTCTG
>LPNX010267669.1:443731-488142 GCA_001517045.1 Pseudotsuga menziesii | reverse complement strand
AACTCCCCACAAGTGTTAAATCTCAGACGTAGTTGGCCAATCACTAGGTAAATCCTTGACTTTATCGACTGTATCTGGGAAGCTCCTCTCAAACGGGAGATAAGCACGAGGCCACGTGGAGGCTTGGAAAGAGGAGATAACCCTCCGATTCCTTGTCAAAATGTAACTCAGGACTTTTACGCATCTGGGGATTCTGTCCTAGACATATTTTCGGGCTCAGCTACCCTGCCCATGCATATGAGTCCAACTTACGACTGTCCCCCCAGACTGTTGGTATAGCCAAGGTAGCCTTTAGTCTCTTTGACATCTAGGGTTCATACACAGGTACACCGGAAGGTTATTTCTGGTTGACCTTGGACGGACTTGGAAGGTAACCCCGGTAGAAAGTGTGGGAGGGCGGTGGGTGATTCCTCCGCTTGTGCCTAAGAATATCTATAGGGACGCCAAGTAACTTTCTATCAGCTTTCTTCTGGAAAGTATATCTTATACCTATTTGTCTGTTTGGCTTTAGGAATTTTTAGTGAGTGCTGTGTGGTTTGTCTGTACTTAGTGTGCCTTTAGGTGTGTGCTTTGTAATTTTGGTTGCCTATCAACCTCAGACTTTGTCTCCTTGTTTGAAACTATGGCTAACACCCCTTCGAACACCAACCAAGAGATCCCCATGCTGGGAACTCCTTATACTATTCCTCTCACGGGGAATGTTGGTGTTCCCTTGATGGCCACCCTGAATCTACCTGGATTCACCCTAGGGCTACCGGTGTGGTTTTTTTCCACTCCAACTGTCCTAAATGCTCCTGATGCTTCTCAAGTAAGCTCCTTATATCAAGGGCATCAAAACACTGCTTCCCCTTCACCTGTAGTTGATTCTCCTCCTCCTTTTACCTCATGCGGTGAAAGTACTAATACTAGTAACCGGCAGTCTAAAAGGAGTAAAAGAAGGAGGAATAGGAAGAAGGCACATAAGCAAGGGGGCACCTATTCAACCTCTGCAAGTCAAGTTGAACCTCACCACCCAGCCTCTGTGGTTCATGCTGGGGGCACCTATCCAACCTCTGCAGGTCATGTTGGATCTAAGTACTCAACCTCTGCAAGTCAAGTTGATCTTCACCATCTAGCATTTGTTGATCATGATGGTGGGATCCTTCCAACCTTTCCAGGTCATGTCGGATCCAGTCACTCAGCCTCTGTGGTTCATGCTGAGGGCACCCGTTCAAACTCTGTTGTTCAAGTTGAACCTCCCCATCCAACCTCTGTTGTTCATGTTGGATCCATCCACCCAGCCTCTGTTGTTCATGTTGGATCCATCCACCCAGCCTCTGTTGTTCATGCTGGGGGCACACACTCAACTGCTGAAAAGTATGTTGATCCTAACCATTCAACCTCTGTTGTTCATGTTGGTGGTGCCCATCCAACCTCTGCAGGTCATGTTGGACCCAACCTCTCAGCCTCTGATAGTCATGCTGGGGGAAGTCTCTCAGCCTCTGTGGTTCATGCTGAAGACAATCCGTCAGCCACTGCGAGTCATGTTGACACTATTGAAAAGACTACTCGTTCAAAACACAAGCCTAAGTTTCCTTGTAAGCTTTGTGAGGGAGACCACCTTACTTATAAATTCCCTTTTATCATGGAGGTGCGAAGAGTTTAGATTCATGGTCATCCCGTTTTTGAACATTCTGAAGCTTTTCAACAACCAACCTCTTTTAGTTAGGTTGGACCCAGTCACCCAGCCTCTGTAGTTCATGTTGGGGGCAAACTCTTAGCCTCTGCAAGTCATGCTGAGAGCAAATAGTCATCCACTGCTAGTCATGTTGACACCGTTGAGAAAACTGGTCACTCGAAGTGTAAACTTAAGTTCCCTTGTATGCTATGCGAGGGAGATCATCTTACTCACAAGTTCCCTGCTATCGCAGAGGTGCGAAGAGTGTGGTCCAAGACTAAAGAATTTCCTTCTCCTGAACAACCTATAGTTTCTCAACAACCTACTCAACCTTTGGTTGATCAAGTGGTCGAACCAATATCAGATTTGGTTGATCCCACTCTTCTTTCGGAGAGTGATCCTGATGTGATTGAAAAAATGTCATCTTTGGTCAATCCCACTCTCCCTTCGGAGAGTGACTTTCACGAAGCGGTTGAATCGATCCCAGTATCGATCAATCCCACTCTTCCTTTGGAGAGTGAAGTGTCTACTAGTCACATTTTCTTCACTTCCAGTTCAGAACTTACTGAACAAGGGAGCACTGAACTCGCTTCGGATCAACCCCTACCAAGCTCTCAGATTGCTTCCTTTGATTGGGATAGCCTATTTGAGCCGCGCCTTCCTTCTACTGCACCTTTCCAGATAAAGGTCAAAGTTGAACCTTACACGATTGCTCATTGTATTGTTGATGAAGGAGCCTTAGTTAGTATTTTTGTCTGCTCGTGCTTGGCGAGGCATGGGATCTCCCAGCCTTGTTTCGACTGCTAGTCAGTTACTGGCGTTTGATAGAAGAACTTGTATAGCCTTGGGAATTCTTTCTCAAACACCTGTTACTTTGGGTGGGAAGACCGTCTTAGTTGACTTCATGGTGATAGAAGACCCCTTGGACTTCAATATGCTCCTTGGATGTGATTATGTCTATGCCATGCAAGCTGTGGTGTCAACATTTTTTCATGTGATGTACTTTAATCATGGCGAAGAAATTGTCACTATCGATCATTTGGATTTTCTTGATCCATCTCCTAACCCAACTAGAGACCAAGTCTTTTCTTTATTGATTCCCAGTGTTTCTATAGACACTACCCTGCCACAGGTGAAATATGTGGCCTCATGTCCTTTATGTTCAATTGCTACTAAGAAGCAGCCTCTGTTTTCATGCTTACCTTCTCGGGACTTGGTCCCCGTAGTTGACTGGGTGAGTCATCCTATACAAACTATAGAGTCTTCTCTCCATTCTATCGATCCATTTGAAAGTTTAGACATGTGTCCTATCTTGGATGATCTCCTTCCTTCGGATGAAGTCTTCCTAGATTCTTTGATACAGTCTGACCTTCTGTTGGATGTTGGTTCAGTTGTGACTAAGTCTAACCTTGATTTGCCTAGTAAGCCTGACCTTTCTTCTTATGTTGGTATTGTTGAGTCTTTTGACTCTTCCTTCGAACAGCAAGTCAGTGATCCTGATGAGTTTGATTTTTCTTATGAATTTTTCAACTCCTGTGATATTGAGTTTTGTCCTGCGGACTCTATCTCCCTTGTTGATTTTTTCTCTCCTTATGAGGTTTATCTTACTGATTATAAACCCTTCAGCCTTGGTTTTTTAGAATCTTCTTCAGTTGATTATGCCTTGACTTTATCTTTTATAAAAGATAGCAAAGTCACATGTGTTTCTGCCAAAGTGACCCGCATCAGATCTTTTCTTCTGAATATGATCCTGGTGTTGTTGTTTCTTGGAGACAGGATTTGTAGTTGGATTCAAAACTGTTTACTGGCCTCGCCTTGTTGTTCAAGTCGTAATTGCATTTTCATGTGCCCTGCTCGCGCTTATGATCCTGATGTCGACTTCCACGCTTTTAGCTCGTTGTATAAGCTCTCATCTTTGTTCTCATCGTCGCTAAGCCTTGTATCATTTTTCCTTTACAACTTGACACCTTTTACCTTGAGGAGACTTTCCCTGAGTGTCCTTATCTTGCTCGCTTTCCTTGCATTATGCATAATTCTGTTCCTTTCACTTGGAACTAGTTTCTCCTGCTTATGACACTCGTCTCCTCGCATTTAGAGCATTCTTTTTGCTCTCCTTTGAGCTCGTTAGAAACAGTAAGGAGGCCGCGAGTTGACTTTTTCGGACTCGTTAAAACTTCACGGAAAAGATATTGAGTTTCTTTAGGCCCAGGTCTGACTCCTCAAAATATACTTGACTGCCGAGTAAACTTGTCCGTTCAGGCTCGTTAAGAATATGTGAATGGGCATCCACATTGGTGGTAGGTTATCTCTTTCTCGGACCATGTGGAATAATACGAGAAATGATCCCTCTCTTTTCTTTTGAATTGATAAAAGTATTCTCAGGCATAGGTTTATCTCTTTTCCGGACCTGAGGGACTAAACTTACGGAAAAGGAACCCCCGGTATGAGCTTAGTTTTCTCTTTTTCGTGCTCTGGACCAAAACATGAAAAAGATTCTGAGTGTACTTTATGTCTTTGTCATGCTCGTTAAACCCTCAAGAACAAAGCATCGATTTTACTGTTGTAAGCCCCATTTCTCGTAATCAAATGGATCTTTCCAAGTGATCTTGCCTTCTTTCACACTCGTAAAACTCAGGCTATATGCTGCTTTGGAAGGAGCGTTGGGTAGGTGGTAATTTAACCTTTTTCGGACCTTCCTAACTAAGTACGAAAAAGGTGCGCCTTTTCTTCTTCGAAAGTTAAGAGAGTTCTTCTTTGGTTTGTTTTATACTTTTTCGGCCTTAGAAGACTAAATTGTACGAAAAAGGACCCCCCTGGAGTCTTCTTTGGAGTTTTCAGACTCTCTAAACTATGAAAACACCGTCGAGCATGTACTAGTTCGGGCTCGTAAAATCCACGAATTAGTGCTTTATCAAGCATTCTTCTTTCTTTTCTTCGAGCTTGCCAAAAATGAAGATGGTCCCAAGTTTGCTTTCTTGGACTCGTTAAACCTTTACAAGAAAGAGGGGAAGGGAAGTTCATTCACATGTTTTTTACATCATGATAGCAAGTCTTGTTTCCTCGAACAAAGCACCAGTTTTGAGTCTATAAACAGTTGGGTCCTAGTATTTTGACCTTATTCTAATTCAGCATTTTCTTACTCCTCCAGTTGGTCTTTTTTCCAATTATATGGGGAATTTGTCAATGTCTCCTACATTGTGGATTTGTTTCGTTGGTCCTTTTTGTGTCAAAAGCTGCCTAAGTCACTTTTGCGTTGTGCTCACTGTTCAAGGATTAAACCTTTGTCGGCCATTCTGCAGTTGCCTTGACCTTTTGTGTCGGCCATTCCCTGGTATCAGTTCATTACAGCATGTCTTCAGTGTTCCTTGTCGTGAAATTCAGTACCAATTCCAGATCCAATTAGTCTTTGACTTACCTCGTGTTGGATGATGAAGGATGCCTTAATGCCTTCCTTCCAACGGATCTTTTCCTATCGACTGAAACACATCTTGCTCTAGGAACGAGATTTAGAGTTTATGACAGTACCTTGGGGATTGTTGTCATCAGTGGCAATTTCCCTCGCTATTGGGTAGTGGGGATACCTTAATGTCTCCTACTTGATGGATTCTTCAAGTGTTCGACTTCAAGTCCTTGTAATCACACTTGTTAGAATGTACTAGGTACCTTGGGGACCATTTTCATTAATGGTGGTTTCCCTCATGTTTGTTAACGATTCTCCTTATTGACCGGTAATCAAACGGTTTCCTCCATGTTCGACTTCAACTCCTTTATTCGCATGGTTAGGATTCGTACCTTTTTTGGGTGGTTTGGATTGAAGACCTTGGGCTGACAGTAGCATTGTCATTTTTTGCTATTGCCCAAGTTGCGCAAGACCTTGTTACATTTTATATGACATTTTGCTGAGACATAGATCCACCTTGTATTTTTGTGGCTATGATCAATTGTTGAGCATGGATCCACCTTGTTCATTTGTGGCCATGACTCCTTTAGATTTGATATGGCGCCTTTTTGCATATTGAGCGACCATGATAGTTTCATCAGTGATACATATGTTGGATCCGCCTGTATCTTTATCGTGATGTTTTGTATATGGACGTGTATGTCCCAGAGATCAATTTTTCTGACATTTATCTCTCTTACAGGTACCTTCACTCGAACCTTTCGATCTTGGATTCTCTGCTCTCTCCATACTCAGCTGTTTCCTTTATAATGTATTTCGGCTATCGTCTTCCCCTCTAACCTCACACATTAGGGGGCATCTGTTATAGCTCAAAAGACACATCTCTTCCTGTGACCACTTTCCCATGATTTTTGTCGCATGTCGACACTTCCATGACGGCACTTCATGAAAGTAATTGAAAGTCACTGAAAAAACACCTATCTTGGAGGACCCATATCTTGAGTTTTGTAACTCCGTTTGACCTCATCTCTACACCGTTGGAAAGGTATTTCAGTTAGCTAAAACTTTCCAGAAGACACCAAAGTATGAAAATGCCCAGAAATACCCTAAAAATGCGTTTTTTTGTCCATTCACGACTTTCCTTAAGGCATACCCACGAATGATACACGAGTTGCTCTATATCATACCCGCGAATACAAAAAGTTTCTCATATTCACGACTTTCTATACTAGCAACCCGCGTATACTTTTCGTATCCGCAACTGTCTAGTTTTGCAACCCGCGGATGCCTTTTAAAAATATAAAAAACACGCCTTTTGAATTTCGGTTAGTTTGGGTAGTTATGCAACTAACTCATTCAGTTGTAACCACTTTGTATTCTCCCCTAACTCTTCTTTAACCATATAAATAGAGGTAGGGAGGTCCATGAGAGGGGACTTGAATTTCTACATTGTTATGCTGGAGGAATCGGGACTCTCTTTGCCCACACCTTTGCCCTAGAAGCATTCTCCTTTTGTTTCAGAGCTTGGAGGCTGAGTTCCTTGGAGAAGAGAAGCAGCAGAACTGGATCAAGGTTTCGTGAGGTGCCGAACTTGAAGAGAAGGTATACTTGTACTTGTTTTCAAGATTAATAAAGATGTGATGTCCTTCTTCTTCCCAAATCATTGTTCAATGTGTGATTGAATCTCTATTTCTGATCATATGATGATGTTAATCAGATCATTGTTTCATGTTTATTTGATTATCATTTGTTTATATGTGGTCATAATGGTTTAAGGAAGGTATAATTCGTTTTGCAGGTCTCTTGGAGAAAGAGGAGCAAGAAGAGGATTGAAGAGAAAGCTTGGACCAGCCTTCAGTTAGTCAGGTGTGGACCTTTCTCATCTCTGATCTTGCTTATATATACTTGTTGAACATTGTGCATCTCTCTTTCAACCCTAGTATGTTGATGGCCTCTTAAACCCTAGCCATAGGATACTTTCCTTTACAACAATTAGGTTCATTTATGACACTCAGATCACCCTAGAAATGCTCCCTGTTTGAAGGAGGAAGCCCATTTAGCCTCCCTGACTTAAGGAGAAGGATTTAGTTGGACTCCTTGACTGAAGGTGGGCATGGGTGAGCTAATGTTGATGTCATAGTGTGCTCATCTGATGCCAAGTAAGTCAATTAAACTTAGGATAATGGGTAAATAGGCCAAAATTGACCAAATAAGTGTGCCTGTTGGGTAAATGACTCCAACAATTATTATATTAAAATAAATTAGGTATGGATGTATACTTCTCACCTACATCAAGACGTGTCTGTTCATTGGATGTAGTTTGGGTGGTTGGGAGGAATGATTGTTATCCTCTCCACATAGGTTCAATAGCATTGAAACAAAAACTTTTGAGAACCCTCACCCCTTATTATTCATATTTATAAATTGCATTGAGCATATCACCCTTGAAGCACATTAGAAATGGAGTCTTTAAAGTACAACTAAAAATTCATATAATAGTTTTTTATTACCATGTTTTAATTACCACCTTTATCTAAATTGAATTTGTAAAATCATTGGAGTTAACCTAGTAGTTAATTTAAAAGTTAATATATCAACGATTGGAGTTTAAGCAAAAGTTGTGATTGGAGTTGAAGTTAAGATAAAGTTGTATCATCATTGGATTTAAGCTAATAGTTGTATCTAATATTAAATAGTTGTATAATAATGATTAGAGTTTTAATTATCAAATTTAATTTGAAGTTTAATTTTTCCAACTATCACAAACTATACTTATCACATGTTAATTAAGTTTTTTTTTTCAAATTATTAATTGTGAATTTTGAACAACGTCCATGGAATCAATCTGGACAATACACTTGTCTCATTCTCTTCCATAGATGAAAATGCATAGATGGTAGTCCAACCCAAAACAATAAACTAGCAACAACCATATTAATAAGATTAATATGTTCGAAATACGCTGAGAGACATATATTTCAACAAAGCACAAAATTACATTTGCATATGTATATAAGGCAAAAAAATACCCCATACATTGTCAACAGAAAACAAAAAAAAATATTTGTTTCATCCATGTCAAAGCGTTTTACAGTTTTGAACATCCAAAGTATCATATCTAAACATAGAAAAATTTAACCATAAGAATAGATCGCTCGATGTAATCATATATCAAAAAAGAAAGTAATATGAAACTTCCCTTTGAACCCCATTCAATGAGGTAGATCTTATTCATCACAATGATGTGCTCGCTGGAAAAAGAGCCTGCAGCTTGGGAAGGGCACGCTGCACATGGAAGAGACGATGATGTGCCCGTCGGAAACAGAGCCTACGACAGCATGGGAAGGGCGTGCTGCACTATGCTGCCAACAAGCCAACCACTGACCACTATCCAAGAAAACAAAGCCACCACCACTCACAAGAAAGGGGATTCCTCCAACTGCAAAGGCCAAGCACAACATGCCCCAACTCTGAAGAATGTCACTGCCTCCAAAAGAGATCCTTGAAGACAAAAATGGGTCATCGCACTAGGGAAAAACCAACAATCCTGTGGAAAAATAGATTGGACAAAGCCCACATAATATCTCACCCAAAGCTCTTGCAGAGGAGAAAGGGGAAGGCGGCTGGGTAAAGAACCCTAGCCGCCTAGTAAGGGTAAAAAAGAAACCGACTCTCAAAACCTAAAAAATGCAGAGCCCCAATATTTTCCCTCTTTCACATAATGTCTTACAATCTAATAGTTAATCTAATATAACAACCACTTAATTTGTGGTTGATAAGCTCATAGTTGAAGTTAAGCTCATAGTTGTATCATCATTGGAGTTGAGCTAATAGTTGTATCTAATAGTTAATTTAAAAATTGATATTAATCTATTGCTATTAATATAACATCTCTGAGTTTTCTCAACTCCTAGGTTCCAAATGGAGTTTGGCTAAGCCTTATGCACATTAAATTGACTCCCAACTGCCACATCTATTAATCTGTCACAGTAATCTAGGGACTAAAACACAGTCTCATAAGATATTTTAGACAATTAAGCATGAAAATGGCATAATGGTGCCACAATAGAATGTTGCAGCTCTGTATAATCAATAAAATAATGATAGTACAAAACAATGGTCATGCAGGGTGCAAGAATTCCAAGACAATTCTAATTCCCAAGGAGGTCATTCGAATTGAATGAATGGGTGTAGCTTAACTGAATGCCAGCCACAATTGGCACACTTAGTTAACCACTGAGCTAATCAATAACTGACTCTCTCACTAAGTCCTAACTGAATTAGAGTGCAATAGATGACCGAGTCTAACTGAAAGTGACTCATCACATGTAACTGCATGTCCAACTGAAGGAGGTAGCACATCCATAACTCCAAGTAGCTCCGATGGAGTTAACTGAAGTGCCACTTGTCATTAGAAGTGGTTGTAGGCACCAGTGTTAGCTCCAGTTCATAAATATTGGCCAAAAATAATCAAATAATGAATGGAGGTGCCTTCACAACTTAGCTTAACTGATTGTTAGGTGAAACAACAATCAATTAGCAAATAGGTGCATTTATGACACTCAGATTACCCCAAAATTGCTCCATGTTTTAAGGATGAAGCCCAGTTAACCTCCCTGAATGAAGGATAAGGCTTAGTTGGCCTCCTTGACTGAAGGAGGGCATGGGTGTACTCATGCTGATGTCATAGTGTGCTCATATGATGCCAAGTAAGTCAATTAAACTTAGGATAGTGGGTAAATAGGCCAAAATTGACCAAATAAGTGTGCATGCTGGGTAAATGACTCCAAAACCCCCCCTTAAGCTATACTTAGGAGGAGAAAAAAAATGCATAAAGTGCTAGGGCCCCAGAAACAAAGGCCATAGGTCACCCTATACAATAATGTGACTCAAACAATTCTCAAAATAATTCTAAGTGAGGAAAGAGGGAAAACCAAGTGGGAAAAACCTCCCCTCAAGCTGAACACTGGAGAAGTAATATCATCACCCTAATGAACTCACCCCAAACAATGAACAGAGGTAAGTGAACTTCTTCTCTAAAAAATCTCTTAGTAAAGATGTCTGCAATCTGCTCATCAGTAGGGCAGTATTGCAGAATGATGGTCTTGTCATGCACCAATTCCCTGATATAGTGCATGTGTATCTATACATACTTGGTCCTCTTCCTGGTAACTGGATATATGGAGATATTAATAGAACTTTTATTGTCACAAAATAGGACAGTGGACAAAATACTACCAAAATCAAACTCTGAAAGAATTCCTTGCAACCAAACATCTTGGATGCAAGCATTCACCACTCCTCAGTACTCGGCCTCTGCTGAAGACAATGCAATTGTGGCTTGCTTTTTGCTAGACCATAAAATAGGGCCACCACCAAACATGAATACATATCTAGAATTAGACTTCTAATCAATAGAATCTCCCGCCCAATCTAAATCTGTGTAACCAACCAACTCTAGCTCAGAGTCTGCAGCATAGTGAATGCTGTAGGTCCTAGTGCCCTGAATATACTGGAGGATCCTCTTGGCTGCCTTCCAATGAATATCATGAGGCTATTGCATGTATCTTGATACAACATTCATGGCATAACAGATATCAATTTGAGAATGTGTCAAGTAAAGCAAGCTCCCAATCAGTTGGCGGTAGATAGTGCACTCCATGGGAGGTGTGCTTTATCCTTCTTCAAGGATGATCCCTGAAAGGAAAGAGAATGGAGTAGCCTTACATTCAACCATGTTAAAATTAATTAACAGGTCTAATATGTATTTATACTGAGTGACCATGATCCCATTGAAATTTTGGGTGATTTCAAGCCCTAGAAATTGCTTCAAGAGCCCCAAATCGCTCATCTCAAATGCATCATGGAGGGCAGTTTTTATGACTGAAATGGAAGCAACAGTGCTACCAGTAATCAATATATCATCAAGATATAAAAAAATGATAAGAAAATTACCATCATACTGCTGTAGATACACATTCGGATCTGATTTACATCTTTGGAAATTTTGTGAGAGAAGGAAGGAATCCATCTTGGAATACCACTCTCTTGGGGCCTGTTTTAACTCGTATAATGACTTATTTAATTTGCAAACCAAAGATGAATCTGAAATGTAGCCCTTAGGATGCTTCATGTATATCTCCCCGTCAATATCTCCATGTAGAAAGGCAAAATTAACATCCATATGATGCACCTCCTAGTGCTTGGATGTCGCAATTGGCAAAACTAGGCGGATGGAGTCCGTTTTTGCAACCGGTGCAAAGGTCTCATGATAGTCCACTCCTTGGACCTGAGAGAACCATTTTGCTACCAGACTTGCCTTATATTTGCAGGTTCTGCCATTCGCAGCAACCTTTGTTTGAAACACCCACTTGCATTAAACTAATTTCCTCCCCAAAGGAAGAGAAACTAGCTCCCAAGTAGCATTCTTTCGAAGAGAATTCATCTCTTCGTCCATGGCAACTTCCCATATCGGATCTTTCCAAGCATGGTAGTAAGACTCAGGATCTGAAATTATCATTAAATAAAAAAATTTGGACAACAAATATTCATGACAAGAGAGCGCAATACCTGCTCTTTGGAAATTGGACCGGGTTCTTCTTGGATCATCAGGATTTCCAATGTTGTCATCGACGGAAGAAAGTGTCTGTTTGGCCCAAGTTGGGAGATGTGTTTGCACTTCAGGTTATAAAATTGAACTTGATGATTGTTGGTCATTGATATCAGATATCATAGGTTCCTAATCAGGTTCCAAATCAGATTCATCACCCCCAATTTCATCGTCCAAATATTCAGCAAAATAGGAAGGAAATTCAGCAGTTTTCTCCTTCACTAGTTCTACCTCTTGAAGAGGCTCATCAAACAGGACACTTCTTTCAATCATGATTTGTTTTTTGTTTTGATATCTAGTAGCTTGAAACCTTTAGATTCTTTAGGATATACAATAAACAAACATTCAATACTTTGTGGTTGCAAAGCTTTCCTCTTATCATGCGGAATTCAGGCCCATGCAGTGGACCCAAACACCCTGAGATTCGACAAATCCGGCTTGTGTCCAAAGTAGGATTCGAAAGGGGTCTTCCATTTAAAAATAAGTGAGGAACTCTATTATGAATGTATATAGCATCATTCATGGCCTCAGCCCATAAATTTGCAGCCAACTTCTTGGCTTCCAGCATGCAAGTGGTCATCTCCTTGAGAGACTGATTCTTTCTCTCCGCTACACCGTTCTGTTGGGGAGTGTAGGGAACTGAATATTGGATATGAATACCACTTTCGGAACATATATGTAGAAAATCCTTATTGATATATTCCCCTCCATTATCAAATCTCAAATTTTTGATCTTTTTCCCAGATGCATTCTCAATTAGTGCTTTTAATTCAATGAATTTTTCTAAGACTTCTGACTTTTTCTTGATGAAGAAGGCCCGTGTATATCTAGAAAAATCATCTATCAAAATGAGAACATACCGAGATCCATTCAAGGATGTGATGGGAATTGGTCCACTGATATACGAATGAATCAACCCCAAGATTTTTGATGCTCAGCTTTCCTTCCCACGATCAAACTTATGCTCAGGATGCTTTCCCAAAATACAGCCTTTGCAAATTCCAGTGGTAGCTTTGATGACCGAGAGGCCTTCAACCATGGAATTTTTCTGTAATTTCTACAAGTATTTGAAGTTTAGATGGCCAAACCTCTCATGCCAGAGCCTACTAACCTCATTTCTATGAGTCAGCAGAGCAATGGGCTTTGCATCAGCCACAAAGTGGGAGAACTCATAGGATTTTGCATGATGATTTGCAAAGCCTTTTTCCACAAGTTTCCCTGATGCAAGTTCAGTAATTTCTACATCATATGGGCTGAAGGATACTCTCTTGGGAACTCTAGTATGATTCATTTTATAGACACTTAGGAGGTTTGATGCAAGAGATGGTACATACAGAACATTGGAAAAATAACCATGCTCAAGATTTACTGTACCTTGTCCTTTTGATATGATGGTAGAGTCATCTCCCATGTGGATGGGAATGCTCTTGCTGGTGTGGAGAGAAGAGAAAGAGTCTTTGCTGGCCATCATGTGGTTCAAAGCTCCGAAATCTATGAGTAGAGCCTTGGACTTAGAAGTGCTTTCCATGAGGGCATGACCTCTTTCATGCTGGTATTCTCGATCTTGATTTTCTTTCCTCTGAAATATTTTCGGAAGATTTATGTTATTTCTCTAAAGGAAAGAAGTAGCTTCATCAAGATTCTCTTTCATGCAGGCATGTTCAGGGTGGAAGCCCTTCCCACAGTATGAACACTTGATTTTTTCCTTCCCATGGTGGCCTTTGTTTTTGTTCTTCTTCAAGCCAGAAGGCTCTTCTTACTGTTGGTTTTGAACTTTAGGCTTAGGAGCTTCGAGTTTGGTTTTGGGGTTCTTCTGTTGCTTTCCTTTCCCCTTCAGATCCTTGGGTACCAAAGCAAAGATGGCTTGATCATGAGAGGATACGATGATCTCCATCTGGACAAGTTTATCATGCTCGCTTGTTAGGGACTCAATGAAGGAATTGAGTGTAGGCATCTTCCATCCATGGGTTGTGAGATTCCCCACACAGAATATAGAAACAAATACTGAATAGTCGACTCCAATTTTTGAGAGAATGGAGAGGATGAGCTAATCATCCTCCTTCTTCACCTCACACTGCTTTAGTAGAAGGACTATATGCTTGAATTTTGTGAAGAAATCATTAAGGGTCTCAAAATTTCTAGGTTGAATGGACATCAACTCGTTTTCAAGATGATAAACCCTCAAGTCATCCTTTTTTTCATATAGGGAGGCAAGGTGGTCCCAAATCTCTTTCGGAGTCTTCAATCTCGAGAGGTGGAAAAGAAGATCCTTGGAGATAGAGAGACACAAGAAACCGAATGCTTCATATTTCTTATTAAAAAATATAGCCTTGTATATAACATGAGTAGGCTCTTCTTCTGTGTCCATAGTGAGTCGGTAGAGTCCTATGGCACGTACTTGGATCTCCATGTCTCCTTTCCATTGATGGAAATTGAACGGAGTCAAAAGATCTACGGGAGAATCCATATCAAACTGTTATAGCAAATGCAATGAACCTGTAAAACCTACAAATCAAAACAATAAAGTCACCGTAAGGTCGAACAACCTGCACATTTCATGTTTTCATCACACCCAACATAATTGATCAAGCAAGCTTGATCAACAATTCCTTAACTTGGGGTATTAAGTGGTAAACCTTCTACATCTGGTGCAGTGCTGGAATTTGAGATTTTGCTCAATTTTTCATGCAAGATATGTAAAAAACCATGTTTTTGAAGAGAATGAGCTTCATCCTGCCATGAGCTCTAATACCATATTAATCTGTCACAATAATCTAGGCACTAAAACACAATCTCATAAGAGATTTTATACAATTAAGCATGAAAATGGCATAATGGTGATGCAATAGAATGTTGCAGCTCTGTATAATCAATAAAATAATGATAGTACAATACCATGGTCATGCAGGGTGCATGAATTCCAAGACAATTCGAATTCCCAAGGAGGTCATTCGAATTGAATGAATGGGTGTAGCTTAACTGAATGTTAGCCACAATTGACACACTTAGTTAACCACGGAGCTAATCAATAACTAACTCTCTCACTAAGTCCTTACTGAATCAGAGTGCAATAGATGACTGAGTCTAACTAAAAGTGACTCATCACATGTAAATGCATGTCCAACTAAAGGAGGTAGCGCATTCATAACTCCAAGTAGCTTCGATGGAGTTAACTAAAGTGCCACTTGTCATCAAAAGTGGTTGTAGGCGCCAATGTTAGCTCCAGTTCATAAATATTGGCCAAAAATAATCAAATAATGAATGGAGGCACCTTCGCAACTCAGCTTAACTGATTGTTAGGTGAAACAACAATCAGTTAGCAATTAGGTGCATTTATGACACTCACATCACCCCAGAATTGCTCCCTATTTGAAGGAGGAAGCCGAGTTAGCCTCCCCGAATGAAGGAGAAGGCTTAGTTGGCCTCCTTGACTGAAGGAGGGCATCGGTGTGCTCATGTTGATGTCATAGTGTGCTCATCTGATACCAAGTAAGTCAATTAAACTTAAGATAGTGGGTAAATAGGCCAAAATTGACCAAATAAGTGTGCATGTTGGGTAAATGACTCCAACAACATCGAGTTCAACTGTCACATGAACTGCACCTTACCATTCCACTAAGTGAAGTTATCACATGAGTTCAAAGGAATTTATTAGGAGTTCAGAGGATTTTATTACAAGTTTGACTTTCACACAAGTGTACATTACTTCAACTCTCGGGTGTAAAATACAATTTGATTAAACCTTATGCACATTAACTCGACTCCCAACTGCTATATGGAGTTCCACTATTACATGGACTACACATTACCATGCCATTAAGTTCAGTTATCACATGAGCTATTTTTTATTTTTTATTTATTTGTTTCCAACTACCACAAAGTGTAGTTATCACATGAGCTATTTTCCATTTTTTTATAATTGTTAATTATGAATTTGGAATGAAACCCATAGAAAAATTTCGAACGACACCCATAGACGTGTACAAAAGAAGAAAAACTACATAAAAAACACAGCCTTATCTCCAATGGTTGTGGAGTATCCACCCCAAGAACTAAAATTCACCCATTCACTAACCCTCACCAAAAATTGAACCTTTGTGTAAAAACAACATTTTAATCATATACTTGAAAACCAAGAGAGGCCCCAAAACAAAATGTATTAAATCATTTTATATAAGAGCATCCACTTTCTACCTCTTGCACTACTCTTGATCATTGTATAATAGAAAGAGGTAATTTATAGAATATTATTTTTTAGAACATAGAACATACAATATCAAACAATATAAATTTGACCGAACAAAAATAATTACACCAAAGGTGTTATTAAGGGGACGGTTCTACTCAGAATTCATCGTCTGTAGATGTCCTTTGAGTAGCCGCCCCATGTCCACCAACCTCTACTATGCAAATTTATGTGTTGGCCGCTTAATGAAATGTTGATTAAATCTCGATGGCTCTATTACTCCTGCATTGTTGTGAGAGAGTCCCTTGTTATCTTCCATTCTTAAAATCGAAAAGCTAAGTATTGATTAAGCGATGGCGGTTGCGGCCTTTGGAAAATCATCCATCTTCTTCCATAGTATTTACATTCTACATCCACCTCATATTATTCAGGATATTATTGTTCCTCACTATGCAGCGACCTCCACCAGACGAAGGAACATCTCCTCCCTCTCCACTAAGGACTATCTGATCAAATTCCTGACCAGCGAATTGAAGGACTTGGCAAAGGAGCGATGCGTCAAAAAGGCCGCTCCTAATTGGTTTCCTTTCTGCACTGGATCCTCCTATTTTCTGTCACGCAGAAGACACCTTGGCTATGAATAATCTGAGAAGATGCTTGAGAATCAGGAGGACGAGGAAAAGATGGTATTATTCGAATCCTTGTCTAACTTTGAGAATTAAATAGACATTGAGATTGTAAGATATCAACACAGATTTAGGAATATATCACAAAAAATTAGGTAGTATTATGGTGCTCAGACCACATGAAATGTGACATGGATGTTATTACTAACCTTATCATGATTGTATCTTTTGTAGGACTTCTTCAAGTTAGACGTATTTCTTGATCCATTGATGTATATGTACCTGTACAATTCACTATAATAAAACAAAATTATTTTTCTCTTGAACTCTATTTTGAACTTATGCATGAGGGAGGAGCACTGGATTGACAAGAGGTCCAACAGCCTCCATGAATGGGTTCAGTAAAAACTGACAAATTCATCTTGTCTTGTTGTGGAGTTTGTCTACCCATGCAAAGTATTCAATGGTGATTAGATGGTTAAGGTATCGTGTTTGCAGTCAAAAGAAATGTTTGTAGGAAATATGTTACAAAACCCCTTACTTAGCTAGGGGAGTACCTCAAAGCAAGTTGTATGTTACCTACCACTAGGGTTTCATAAACTCTGGCCTTAATGTCAAGAGGATGACCACTAGGATGTCAAGGGGAGTCCACCAGATTAGGAGGAGAGTCCATTGGAGTAGGAGAATAACTTGCGGGGGATAGGAGTCAGGGTGAGGAGAATACACCAGGGGAAGAAACCATTGGGGCGAGGAGAGTCTATCGAAGTAGGGAAAGAAACAATGACAATTCAAAGTAAACGAGGAGGAAACGTGTGAGCAAGTGGCAAGCCTCATGTGGAAAAAATGGATAGGTGGGAGGGACAACTGTAGCTATAGTGTTTCACAAAAATACCCTAAGAAAAAAATGTTTATAGACGTAATTAATATCTAAAAACTCTAGAGGGTATGTACAAAAAAATAAGATAGATTATAGGTCCAAAAGGTGATTGTTTGTGCTCGATAGTATAAGAAATTCTAGAGGGTATGTAAAAAAAAAGTTAGATTCTAGGTCCAAAAAGTGATTGTCTGTGCCCGATAGTATAAACAAAAGTAATGAGGTATCCCAACAATGTGACCTCCCTTCAAATGTTGTATGAGAAACAACTAGAAAGGGTCTTATACAGAGTACCTTCCACCCGACCATATCCCTAAGGCATAATGAGGAGTGCTGCCACAACCAAAACTAATGAGGTATCCCAACCGCTTTCCCCCTTCCCTATGTGTATGTAGTTACTAGAGCTAACGAAAAGAGGTTTGATGAACAATTATCCATCACTAATAAGTCAAAGTCATCCCGAATACCAGGAAAGCAGGATAGATCAGCTGAAACAGAATAGACATCCAAGAAATTAGATATCATGTGTGTAAACATTGTTTTATGTCTCTCCGAAAAACCCTTTATGACAAGATGAAAATCGTTTATCTGCCTTGGCAGCACAAGATTGTGCGCCAATGAGACAAACTCCTTATGTTTTGTTAACCCAAGATCGTTAGGCTTATAAGGCCTAGGGAATCCCATCGAACGAACATAATCGGAAAGTCTAGAAAGTCTCGATAATATAGTGGATAAAGCCACATGGTTAGCCTCCATCATGGTCTCGTGATAGACGACAAAGGCTTAGATGGTCAGACGATGAAGGCCCAAGAGGAACTGCTCCCTTAAAAACGCTTTCAATGTAATTACTTTAACCATGAATTTTTTTATAAATGCTTTTAATTCACCACATTTATATTCATGATTTTTCATCTAACGTTATGATATCATTTCCTTTTGCAAATGTCCCTGTAGCAGCTAAGCGACTCCTCCAATTTCATAACCTTTTTTCAATTGACCTTTTGGTCACATAGGTTGCTTGTCCTTGTTTTGGAGTTATTCCTATAAACTCATCTGTTCGAAATAATGGCACACTTGTCATGCTAAAGGAATCACTATGATTCATGCATTGTTGATAAAATAGTTGAATCATGTTATACACAATGAATACAAACCACAAAACCAACCCTACTCTTCTGATTCAAAGAGTAGATTGACGCGTAACTATATTGAATACAAAGTAAAAACCAAGTAAGTCTGGTTAAATTCTAACCAAGGTTAGCAAAAGAGAATTGAGTAACCACACAATTGGCACTAATCTCTCGAAGGTCATTTAATCAAATGAACCAGATATTACTTACAAATATTGTGAAGGTTAACAAAACTTTTAGACAAGGTGGATGATGGACATCTTTGATCCTACTTTTCCATATGTGTCCATACCATGGCACATGGCGACCCCAAACAATAATAAAAACCTCAAAACAACTAGAAAAATGCCTATCTAAATGATGTGATATCTCGTATGATTTGAATGGCCCCCCTTACCTTTGATTCATATTTGTGCATACCATGGCACATGGCGACCCCAAACAATGATACAAATGTCCAACCAACTAGGAAAATGCCTAGACAAATCATGTGATACCTCATATGATTTGAATGTCCCTCCTTACCTTTGATTCATATTTGTGCATACCATGGCACATGGTGACCCCCAAACAATGATAAAAACGTCCAACCAACTAGGAAAATGCCTAGCTAGATCATGTGATACCTCTTATGATTTGAATTCCCATCCTTACCTTTGATTCATATTTGTGCATACCATGGCACATGGCGACCCCAAACAATGATAAAAATGTCCAACCAACTACAAAATGACTAGCTAAATCATGTGATACCTCATATGATTTGAATGCCCCTCCTTACCTTTGATTGAGAGGTGTGACCATTCAATTGCTAAGAAACCTATGAAGCAATCTACGATCGTTTAGTGATACAAGGAGAGAGAAAATTGTTTCAATGATAAAATTTCCATATTAAAAAATATTGCGCAAGTGGAATATCTCTTAAATTTTGTATGCTTATAGTGGTGAAGGTTATCTAGCTATTGAAGCTTCATAACTAAGTAAGTACAATAAAATTGCAACCATAACATTATTTAAACAATATGAAACTCTCACATTGTTTTCATATAACACTAGCAACCATTAAGAGGAACTTTCATATAACATAGTAAGCAAATACAAATAAATACTTTGCATAGATATCATAAACATTGTATATGTATTTTACCTTGGAACTCAAATGGGAAAACCAACATTATGTAGTATCTTAGCTCTTCATTCAAGGATCTCTCTAGTTATAGTGCAATACACTATCTAATCTAACATTCTCCTATCTTGGCCAACAAGAAGGAAAAATCCATTTCAAAATGAAAGTTACAATGATAAATATGAGAGATTGGTGGGAAGCGGGAAGGTGAAGGAATTGATCTTTCAATTCTCGTTCTCCTCTTCACTTTTCTTTTCCATTTTGTTAATTAATGAACACCTTGTTGTCTTATTATAAATTACATTGCATTATCTTTTCTCTAATCTATAATTATTATACATTACCAAATTACATTTAATAATTGAGTCTTATAACATAGTAGCATAATTTGGTGGAATTGGACTTTCCTATATAGAAATTCAGAGGGAGTTCGAAATTCGAAGAAAATACGACATAGTATGGGTATGCTATGGTCACTATATTGTTGACAGTATCGTATCCCTATTTGTATCCATATATATATAGTTTAATTCGAAATGCAATATTGGAGTCGGTCGATGACTAAAGAGACTATGGAAAACAAAAAAAAATGATTTGTTAAAACAAATATCTATTTATATATCTTATAAATAACATGTTCGCAATTGATTATGGAATTTGGAAGATGACAAATAATATTATGGATAAGGGTCAATACCGTGTTATAAACTTTTAAATTTGTTTTCCTTTGACTACAACTGTGTGACTGGTCACTACACAGTTCACCGTGGGCGTACTACATGATTATACATATTTAGTCCATCATAAATTTAGTAGGATTATGATTGAATGTGTAAATTGTGTTTTAACATAATCCTTGTTTTCTATTGTACAAGTTTTCTCAAGAAGGTAAGGAGTTCATTATCATACTAGCATACTCCTAAAGAGGGGAAATGAAACACCGAAGAGAACTTCGATATGGTTCAAAAATGAGAGAAAGTTGTGTGTGTGTATAATATAAGTTTATGTGATGAAAGCAAATCTTGGAAAATAAGTGAAAATACATTACATCAAACTTCTAAATCGCCACATAATTGAAAATAAGTTTCCTCCAAAAGGATTTTGTACATAAAGTTTTTAAATTTGAAAATATTCGGTGAATAAACCAATGTTTTCGCCTCGATCCTTTGAATTCCAATGAAATATTACAAAGCAAAAAAGTCCAAAAATCCAATGGGCATAGCTATAGGAGTTAAAAAAGGGGTGTAAAGATAAATAACTACACATGGAAATTGAGTGCACCATCATGTATAAAATCCAAACAAAGAAGAGTTAGAAGTGAAAGAGAAATTGACTAGCACAAGATCCGAACAAACGATAACTACCTCCTCTATTATTTACCATTGAGAGAGCAGCATTAGCAAGGAAGGAACCATCATTGATTTGACCATAGGTTAGTATCTCATGTCAAATTCATATCTATACAATTTGGAATGAAATAATTATACTTTTTAAAAGATTGACATTTATTTATTCAAGGACTCATACAAATACAACAAGTGGATAAGCTAAGTAAATTGTATTCAAAGCTCACATTTTAAGAGCATTTGACTTAATTTTAAGTACAAGGCCAACAACTTAGGAAAACAAATATCTAATCAAATACGCTTTAGGCACCGAGCTTTGGGATTTATTGTATCCATCCACAAGTTCCATTTCTCAATTATTGTTCTACTTTTTCAATATAATTATTAAAACCATCAATTTGTAATTCTTTTATTGTAATGTTTATTAGATATCAACCTTCAAATTAGGAGTAATCTAATAAATTCAAATACCTAAATGCCTTATTTATCCATTTAATTTAAGGTCACAATGAAGACAACTAATCTCAATTCAATTTTATAAGCTGTGGTTTAATGATAAATTGGTCCAATGCATAGGTGGTAGTTGATATTATGGCAGGAATGGATCATGTGGCTAGTAAATCTTTGAAATATATTTCTTTTATAGACAAAGTGCTAGTGAATAAACTACTTATAAAATTATCAAAAAATGTGTCATCTTCGCCTAGTCTACTATGTTATCACAAGCATGGTATGCGATCTATTTTAAATTTAGATATGATATTTTATCTTGGGCTTATCTATATTAACAAGGAGGGTTGCATAGCAGCAAGTCCCTTCCTTTAAGTTTTGCTTTACATTGTATCTTTAAGATTTTTTTTTATATCGTAGTTTTTGAGAAATAGCAAAAGAAAAAACATAAATATGTTTTTCATTGTATCTTAAAGATTTGATTTTACATTATAGTGTTTGACAAATAGTTGCAAAATAAAAACATAGACACAATACTAATATCAACTAATCATTATTTCTAGATACGATTGTCAGTTGAAATTCTTCTGATTCGTCAATACGAGAAGCAAATTGTCGTGTAAAGCCATAAATATCTGGACATAAGCCAAGAGTTCACAAATAGAACTGGTGCTCCCCATGGGGACACACTAGGCCTTATATACTTCTTTTCCAGCAATTCCTGCAACTACATCTTCAGCTCTAGCAATCCTGGTGTGCTCAGCCTATAGGGTGTCTTGGACACTAGTGCTTCTCCAGGCACAATGTCAATTGTAAAATCAATGTCTCTCTTTGGAAGAAGCCCTAGAATTTCATCAGGAAAACATCCCTGATTCCCTGGAATACATGAAAGTCCTCCAACCTAGAAGTTTCATTCTCTGCTGCCTCCAAAACATGAGTTGCATACAATCTACAACCTTTCCTACAGAACTTCTTTAACTGCATTGTTGAAATCTGCCTAACAGAAATAACCTTTGGAATTCCTCTTACAACTATTGAGTTTCCTTATTCATCCATGCATTCAAAAGTATTATTATAACAGTCAAGATTAACTCTATGCACTTCTAACCAGTCCTTTCTAATGAGAATATCATATGAACCCAGTGGCAGAACATTCAAGTCTGCATAAGTGACTACCCTATCCATGACTAATGGACATTTCTCTACCACTTCACTAAATTTTCTCTTGGTTCCAGTGTATAGTTGAACTAACCATGATTTGCTTTGCTTTACCCTCTTAAGAGAACAAATACCAACAATTCTAGGAGTGATATAACTCTGAGTATATCTGAGGTCAGTCAAAATAGAAACAGATTGCTCAACAATCTTACCTTCAACTTCAACCACAATTGATTGATGATATTCTTGACGATGCTCTAGCGCTACATAAATTTAACGGTCCTTGTTACTTGACCCACCGTTTTAGCTTCTTGAATGTTGTGAGCTTGCCTTACATACCCATTCTCAAGTGGATAGTTCCTGCGCATATGGTTTTATCTACATGTCCATTATTGGAGTGGTTCTCTTGGATCCTTTGGATCTCTAGGCCTGTCTCCCATCACTCTGGTTGGCTTAGTCACAGCTTGTGATGGATTCCTTTGCTCATTTCGGAAGTGAGAAGGTTTGGAAACTTTCTTCCTTTGGTCAAACTTCTCATTTCTCTTGTCCTTCCATGCCTTATGGATATCAAGTTTTCTTTTGTTCTGATCGCAGCAATACTTGGCCTTTCTTATAGCCTCTTCTAGAGTTCTAGGTTCATCAAACTCAATCTTGTCTTTGTATGTGTTGGCCACTTTTTCTAAATAACGCAGCCCAAGTTCTGCGTATCCCGTCAACCCACTAAACACCTGAGATACCAGCCCGATAGAGAAAGCCCCGTCAGCAGTGCCCGTAGAGCAGACACGGTCTCACCTAAGATATATCTTCGATGGGTAACTACCAGAACCATGTTTTCACGATTGGCGAGGGGTTATAGTCCCTTAGCGTGTGGCCAAGGAGCTCGACCAAGTCACGAGGATGGAGTCATTTCCGTCGAACTGTAGCACACATCGCACATATCTTTCATTATAGTAATTGAAACATAACTGAATATAAAGACAATCTAACAAACAGGCACAGTATAACAGATGTGCAACGGCGATTGTGCCGTAAACATAAACTATTAGTCAAATATTGTGCATAATAACCTATTCATGCATTTGGACTCTTATTGACAGTGTGTCAGTCATTCAACCATAACAGAACTTGCATCATAAGTATAACAAACGTACACAGGCAATCATCAACACACAGGAGAATTCATGTGGAAACCTATCTGGGAGAAACCACAAGGCGCTCTTCATTTGGTATAATAAATATATGGTGCCTTCAGCCTGCATTTAACTACAGACTGTCCTAGATATAGCTTTCCGCTTGGACTCTCATTTTCTCTCATGTTCTCTCTCTTATTCCTCCTACTCTACTGCTACCATCTACTAATCTACACACAACCTGGATCGACCTGTCTAGCATCTGCACCTCTCTAGCAGAGCTTCTCTTCTATTGCACTACCTCTGACTGCCTCCTGTAGACTTCCGACTACTCTACCACTCAGATCTCACAGCTTCCCTCAGATCTCTCAGAGATATTCCCTCTATTTACTCACTTAAATAAACTAACAGTGATCGACTAGCCATCACTAAGTAAGCTAACAACAACTACCAATCTAAAAAGCAACCTTCTAGCTATTGAAAATCCAACCCTTTATCTACTGAATCCCTCCTATTTATACTATTTTACATGACCATGCAGGGTCAACTACAAATATGTTAACTTTCACCATCAGCCACCCCTCATGCTACAACTGTGGCGATCATGACCTGACACGAGGCACTAACAGCCTTACTTACAACATGTGTTCACTCGTGTGGCATCCATCAACTTAAGCTGACTTCAACACCCACGATCGTCCTATCGCTTTCGACCATTATTCTGCACTTGTGCTACTACTTTACCTTGCTGGAATATTCCTTCCACACAATTCCCTTTTCCCCGCAGGTGACCTATTTTGCACCTATTCCTTCTTTTGTGCAGCTTCCCTTGTTCATCGTTTCCTTTACTCGTGCAGGTTTCCTTAGTCTGTGCAGATTTCCTTTCTTTTGCTTGCACCGCAGATTGATTCTTGTGTGTTTCTTCACTTGCACTTATTTCCTACATGCTTTCCCCATGCCCAACAGCCCCCCAACACTCACATGTGGCTCGTTTCAAGCCACAAAGCAATGGACGTAGTAGCTGATGCAACATGCGTGGCCGTTTATTTGAATATATATTTTTTGGTGGTGTTTCCTACACTGCAACCTCATCTCATACTTAGAAAAATGAAGTTACACAACTTCTTGGCCAACATCATCTAAAGAATATAGGTCCATAGGTTTTTATTCTGCTTGCTACAGGTTGTCTTTTTGTTGTTCTTCTCGGTCCTCTTCATCCTCCTCTTCTTCTTCATCTTATGTTTTTGCTTCTTGTCACAATCTTGTGGCACGTTCTTGGGCCACATCAGGTAGATAAGGAGTCTGTAGCATGGGATTTGCACTACCATATTTCTCCATCTTTGCTAGAAGTGCCCAACTGGTGATTCCATGTGCATACCTGTTTCTCACCACCATCTTTGCCATAGGTATGAAATTTGAAGAATGAAGCATTGTCCCTATTAAAAATCAGAAAATCCCTAAATTCAAGGGGGTGATTAGGGACGAATGATTCCCAACCTTTGACCAAATTCATCTCAGCGTCACAGTCTACAAGCCATACCAAATTGGGCCTGTTTGTTAGCCCTACAGACTTTGTCAAGTGGGGCAAGAAATTAGATCCCCACTGGATTCCTTCTGGGTGTCGTAGCTAGGGCTACTAACCAATTGAGAAAGAAATAGCCAAGGATGAATTTCCCAGAGACTTCTAGCTTGGTTGAAATAACTTGCAGACTGATAACATCCCCATTATTCCCATCTTCGGGGATAACCCACACACTAAAGGTCGCATCAACTTCTTTCTCCGACAAAGTTGCTTGCCATGGCGCAACCCACCCCATCTGTAACTGGTGCTCAAGCAGCACGACCAAGTGATGTTTCCTTCAGACATGCCCTTATTTTATAAGAGGAGCATAGGTTCGCATTCCATCCTGTCTTATCCAGGTGCATCATTAGGACAAGACCCTCCTTTGGCATACCAAATATGCCTCTCAGATTTGCTAGGATTAACCCTACCGTCGTTTTCCTGGACTGACAACGGTGATTGAGTATTGATGTGATGGCTAGGCACCGTCAGAGAGTTTCCCATACATTATGAGCTAGCCATTTCTCCAGGGTGATATCCTGTCGCAAGCACCACTTCTTTGTTGAATCCTTGTGCATTTGACGGTCCGTCGGTGGCCACTAGTTGTCTTCCACTTTTTTTTTTTTTTTTGTTGCACGCTTGGGCCTTGTGGGACTGCGCCGCAGTCATTGCATTATGGTTTTAATCAGCTGCCGTTGATCATACCCGCAACCGATGTTCCATCTAGCTTATGTAGTTTTACCGTTCCTGCTTTAATAATGCGTGCGACCACATATGGGCCTAGCCAGTGTGTTTTGAGCTTACCTGGGTGCTTGAGGAACTTGTTGTCATACATTAGAACAATTCCATTGACCTTGAATTGTTTTGTTCTGATGTGGTGGTCGTTCCATGATTTCTGCTGCTATTTTTCCACATTTTGATGGAAGCCCACAATGAAGCATTCTTCTTCCATTTGAATCAGTTGCGCAAGTATTTCTTCTACCTTCGTCGATGTCTATCATTTCTGTTAGTGCAGCAATTCGTAGGCTCAACACAATGCCCTCCATGGGCACGACTGTTTCTTGTCCATAGAATAACTGGAAATGAGTGTATCCAGTTAGTCGTTTGCATGTTGTTCTTTAAGCCCAAAATACTATTGAGAATTTCTATTCCCAGTCATCTCTACGCACATTATAGACCTTTGTCAAGGTGTTTTCTAGTATCTTGTTGAAGATCTCAACAGTTCCATTTTCTTGGGGATGGTAGGGAGTTGTCTTCTTGTGTTGGATTTGGAATTCTGCAGTCATATCAACAATTAGTTTTTTTACAAAATGTGTACCTTGGTTGCTGATAAGGATCTTCAGGAAAACAAACCTTGTCACCACATTTTCAAAAAGAAACTTTTTCGCAGTTGCGGCGGTGCAATATTTCATAGGTGTCGCTTCCGCCCATCTTGTCAAGTAATCTGTAGCAGTTATAATGTAACATGAACCAGTTTGTTTCCCTGGCAGACTAATAGGGTCGACAAAATCCACTACCCATTTATCAAAGTCCTGTAGTGTAATTTGTGGCGCAAGTGGCATTTCATCATGTCGTGATGGTTTCCCTATTCTTTGACACCTATCACAGTCACGACAGTATTTCCTTGTATCCATATGTACGGTTGGCCACCAGAGTCCAGCTTGCAAAATCTTGTGCACCATTTCCTTCCCGATGTAATGTCCTCCTAAGATACCTGCATGCGCTTCAGCCATTACCCATTGCCTTTCATGATCAAATACGCATCGACCAATATTTCATCTGGTCCCAACTTATACAGTTGTTCTGCAATTAGTGTGTAGTCTGGGGCCTTAACAACTAGTTTTTTCTTTTTCCATGTTGTATAACCTTCAGGAGCATAACCTGTATTCAATAAGTGTATAATAGCATCAATTTCTTTATCGAAAACATCGATAGGAAACAATTGCACGTCAGGTAGATTATCCTCTAAGATGTTTGGTTCCTAACCACTTTCAATGCACGACAAGTGGTCTGTCCCAACATTCAGTCGGCCTGGCTTTACAATGACTTAAAAGTCAAATTCTTGAAATAGGAGGAGCTAGCGGTAGATATTCCCCCCCAACACTAGCTTATTGACCAAGTGTTTCAGCACAGAAGGATCAATGAACATTGTGAAGTGTCCACCCAATAGATAATGTCTGAACTTTTGTAGTGCATAGACCATTGCAAGCCCTTCACTTTTAGTTGTGGTATAGTTTTTCTCTACTGTGGATAGTTTCCTACTTGCAAATGCAATTGGATGGTCAATTGCACCCTCTCCTAGTCGGGTTAATACTATCCCAAGCGCAATTGATGATGCATCAACATGTACATGGAATTCCTTCTTCTAGTCTAGGAATATTAATATCGACGCAGTGGCCATTTTTTTCTTCAGCTTATCCAGACTCCCTTGACAGTATTCGTTCCACTTGAATTTGGCATCCTTGTTCAGCATCTTCTCCATTGGGGCAGTTATCTCCGCGTACCCTCTGATAAATTTTTTATAATATCCAGTATGTCCCAATGTGGATCTGAGTTGCGTGACTAACGTGGGTGGTGGTAGGTCTTGAATAATTTCCACCTTTGCGGGATTGACTAGGATCCCATCACGACATACGACATGGCTTAGCAGTACACCAAATGGTGCGAAAAATATACATTTTCTCAAATTCAGCTCAATTTGATACTGGCGACACCTTTCCAACATCATGCGCAAATTCTCAATATGGTCTCTTCCCAAACCAAAGACTGTCCAATCATCAAAGTATACTTCAAGAAACTTATGAATGAAGTCTTTAAAAGAAGAAACTACTATTCTAGAGAAAATTAAAGGGGAGTTTTTAAGGCCAAAGGGCATTACCGTGTATTGGTAGCATCCCCATTGTGTTACAAAGGTTGTCTTATGGCAGTCTTCTTGTGCAATTTTGACTTGACGGTAGCTTGAGAAGCCATCTGTGAATGAGTACATTTATTGTCCTCCAACGCTCTCCAATACTTCATCTGTAAATGTTGTTGGGAAGGGATCATGTAAGCAGGCATCATTTAATTTTCTAAAGTTGACACAAGTCCTGACATCGCATGTTTCCTTCTTGTCCTAAACCACTATAGGGCTTATCCACTTTGACTCTTCAACAAGTTCAATGATTCCTACTTCTAGCATTTGTTCCAGTTCAGCTTTCACTTTTTCTTTATAGCGTGGAATTAGTCTATACGGGTGTTGTTTTACTGATCTTGTGCTGGGTTTGAGTGGAATTTTCATTTCACCCAAATCTCCTACTATCCCCTTCATTTCCCTGAAATTCATCGAGAATAGGTCCTGGAATTCATGTAATAGATCAGTGATTTTGGCTATTGTCTCTTCATCCCAATAGTCTCCAATGTTGGCAAACTTCAGATTATCCTCTGACCCAATGTTAACTTTCTTGATCTTTAGCGGCTTGATGAACTGCTCACTGGAAATTTTGCTTCCTTCTACTGCGTGCAATCCTTTTGAATCTGGAATATTAATGTTAGTCAGATCATCCTCTAGGTCTCCAAAAAGGTTATAGCATGTCATTCAGTTCTAAACTGTCTCACAACATGGGTGGGAATGCGCAGTGCAAGGTTGAGAATATGAAACCTCCAGTGGGATCTCAGTGAATATCTTCTCCTTAATGGTCTTCAGCGCAATATCAACTGTTGGTTGCTCATCTGTGAACTGGAACGTGCAAGTGAAATTTTGCGCAACCTTTTCCCATTCCCTTGTTTCTTGGTGCAGCTTCGTAGACGCGTACCAACCTCTAGGTTCCATCTCGAGAGTATGGATGAAGTGGTGAACCCACTCCTAATGCGTGTAGTTCGAGAACGTTGTGGAACACTGCTCCAAGTGTTCAATGGGGTTTGATAACCCTATATACCTTTGTGTCACCATTTTGACCTCGTCTCTGAACCTTACTTCTAGTAGCCGTCTGCACTGCGGCCATGCAGTTATAGAGCTTTTGTGCGTACCCCACCATCGCACTGGTGTATCCTTTAGTGCAAATTCCAGTACCAATAGTCACTGCGACTATGTTACTAATTCTTCAAACTCAGTCAAGAATGTTGCCAAGTTGGGAAATCCTTCATATGTAGGCAGCAGCCGCGACTGAGTTCCTACTCATCATACATACTTAGTTATCCTAGCACATCTCCTCATAGAGACTTCATGTAATCAGTTCTGTCGGTTCTCAAGTGCTTCTCCTAAGTCTGATGTACATGAACTCGTGCATTTCCAGCTTAGGTTACCATCCTCAGTAGGATTAACATAATCCTCCTTAAGGGAAGTGATAATATAGATGTTATCAAGGTGATCAGCATGTCCTTCATTGAACACTGGTTCAACGTATCTCTGTCCTTCCAATGGGTCGAGGGGTGCAACTACTCTCATCTCGTCATCTTCAAAGGATAGGATCCTTCTTTTGAAGTTTATAATGGTTTGATTTCCTATCACCCAATTGATCCCCAGCAACGTAGGATATGGGTTAGTATCATCTACTATGTTGATGACCTCGAAGTCCGCAAAAGTACGCAATCCTTCAATATCCACTTGGACCTGACTTAGTCTACCAATGGGCAGGACCTTATCCTGATTGGCAAGCTTTAATTGAATTGGGGACCATTCTAGGGGTGGCTTGCCCATTATTTCCCAAGTTTGGCACGTTAAAATGTTAACATCGGATCCTAGGTTGAGGATGATATAGTCCATATCATAATCACCAATTTGTGCAGACATCCTGAGTTTGCATCTTGTTTTGAACTTTGTCTGGACACTGTTAACCTTCTTTGCTGGCGGGTCTTCCTATGAAAGCGTTTCTATGAGCACTTCCAACTCTGCAAGTGCATCCTTTTCCTAGATTAGCTCCAAACAACTTAGCGGGAATGGTTTGAGCTTACTAACCTTATCTGCACTTTTGCTTGCAGTTTGTTGCTCAAATATCTTCTGGAATCTCTCGGGCATATCTTTCACTTGGCCTGAGGTGGTTGGTTGCTCTGTTTCGATGAACTTTGGGCATACATCCATGAATATATGCTTCTTCTCTTGAACATCCAATGATGCTTTCTTTTGCATGGTGGGTCACACTTGCGGTTGTGCTTGCACCGTAGGCTCTGTCTACTTAGCTTGATTTGCACCCATCGCAACACCTCCCTTGTTATCACAGCTACACTTGGTTCTACGACTATCATTTGTATGTTGGCATTAACATTCGAGTTGGGAGAATTTGGCACAGGATTTGGTGTTGGGTTAGCTGCTCCAACCATCCGGGCTTGCCATCTAGCAATAAGTTACGGACATTGCTCCACATTGTTCTCTTGTCTGCAATATGAGCAAGTCTTCCTAGGTTCAGGGAAGTCTCTAGCATAGTGGCCTTATGCTCCATAATTGTAGCATACTACTGGTCCTCTCCCTTGGCTAAATCCTCCTCCTCCTCGACCCCTGTAATTGCCACCCCACCTTAACTGAGGTTGTGGCGGTTGTGGCAAGTATTGTGGTTGCACATACTGTTGTTGATACAGGCTATATGGGGCTGCATTTTGAAACTGTGGTGCCATCTAAAACTGTTGCGCAGGATGAAATTGAGACGCAACCTAAAACTGTTACGCAGGCTGAAACTGAGGCGCAACCTGGAACTGAGCTTAAGCCTATTCAATATTTATTTGCTCCTCAGTCCTCATTATATATGCATCTATCGTTTTCTCTCTCATAAGTTGGTAGGCCCTATAATCTTTTTCATAATGGCCTATAGGTCTATAAAATTTACAATACAGACTAGCTGGGGTACATACCGTTTTTTGAGTGAACATGCAATCTACGTCGTCGTGTCCTCTAGTCCGACATATGTTGCACCAAGGTAGCCCCTGGGTACTCAATGGGTTTGGTGCACCGGACGAGATGTAGTTCATATAAGTCGGACAATCATCTTTGGTATGTCCATTGGTCTGGCATCACGTACACCAAAGATCTTCCTACACCTCTTTTCCTCTTTTTATGTCTTGGATATTAATAGTCAAATTAGCCAATTGTGACTGAATCTGTATCATTCCTGCAACACCATCTCCAATAGGTGAAGCCTCTAGCTTCATTTCCAACTCCAGTGCCTCCGTCTGCGTCACAATATTTGCTTGCATGAGTGGTCCTCTAATGTGTGGCAGTAGCGCAGTAATAAACCACTCTTTATGTTGCACGTCCGACATCTGGAAGCTTACTTTGGCCATCAGCATCTTGAACCACTAATCAAAGTCCCATACTGTCTCTGCTAAAGCCTGTTTAATCTCCTTGATCTTGGTTATACATTGGGACTCATATTGTGGCTTTCTGAATTTCGAGATCATTGCACATTGAATCTCCTCAAGAGTCCTCTGTGACTGGCAGAGTGGTACTACACAGTACTTCATGTACCAATCCAGCGCATGGTCCCGCAGAGTCGTAATCATTTGCAATTTTTGGATGTCATCATTGTTAACGAGGTGGACTGTGCATACCACCTCGCGGAGGAACCAATGCTATTCTGGATCCTCTATTCCATTCCCATTGAATGTGGGTAGTCTAACGTCTGTCCCTGCCATTAGGGTGGCACTGGGGTTGTTCACTGGGTTCTTGGGATTTGTTGGATTTACTGGGATCGCCAATGGGCTTCCTTGCACACCAGTCCCGACACTATGACTACTAGTGTTCACACACGGTTTAGGTGAGGAACTTCTAGGTCTCACTTCAGGGGATCTCCTTGGAATGTCATAGTCATGTCCTGTCCTTAGCGTCTCTGCAGACTCTTCCGATTCTGCTCTCTTAGAAATTTGAATATACTCCTCCTCTTCATCGCAGGACCCTTCATCTAAGTGTGACTCAAATCCATATTCGCCTTCCCTGGGCAGGCTATAAGCTCTCCTGGATCATGTTACATTCCTCCTCTTTCCTGACCAGAACCTCCTTTCACTTCTTAAGAATCCAGTATCCAACTCATCTTCTGAGCTCTCTAGAAACATTTCTTCTTACTACCTTCCATATCACTCCTAAAATTTAAACATCATATCCCCTTCATGGACTATGCGATTCAATCGCTGAGTTGTAAAATACCCTTTTCATAAAGGAGCATTTTAATCCATAGGTTTATAGACATAATATACCTTCCCCGAGGTCCTTGGAAAAAATGCCTCTCTACCTCACTATATGATGTTATCGCTTCAACAACAAACTCAGTAACATATCCTTCTAATATGCTATCAATCCAAAAATAAATAGCTCTAGAAATAGGATTACTTACTTGTGCTACTTCTTGTGTCAACAAATTGGTCCATTCAACTACTCCTCCTCATTGGAAGTTAGTCTACCGGGTCACTAACTTCGACAACCATTCTTGCAATACAACGAGGAATTCTGTGAAAAAAATTTCATAGATATCTGAATGTAGATATCGCTGCAACCAATTTTAGGGCTCAGTTGTGAACCCTCACTTTCCTTCTGCATGAATATCAACGTCTTTGACTCCAGCCACTCCTCGACTTCACTCTTAGTAGGGTGCCACAATATTTCCCTCATTTTGAGCAATAGGGTCCTGGCAATAGAACCATTTGTTGGCCACTTTTCCTAACTCACGCGACCCAGGTTCTACGCAGCCCGTCAACCCAACAAACACCTGAGATACCGGCCCGAAAGAGCAAGCCCCATCAGCAATGCCCGTAGAGTAGGCGTAGTCTCACCCGAGATATCTCTTCGATGGGTAACCGCCATAACCATGTTTCTGTGATTGGCAAGGGGTTATAGTCCCTTGGCGCACGACCAAGGAGCTCGACCAAGTCGTGACGATGGAGTCATTTTTGTTGAACTGTAGCGCACATGATGCATATCTTTCATTAACTACTAACGGTGTGACATAGATTCGGCCTTAGTACTTGAAACCTAGTTGAATATAAAGACAAGCTAACAGACGAGCGTAATATAACAAATGCAAAACATCAATTGCACCGTAAACATAAACTATTAATCAAATTTTGTGCATAATACCTATTCATGCATTCAGAGTCTTATTAACAATGCGTCATTCATTCAACCATAACAGAACTTGCATCATAAGCATAACAAACATACTCAGGTAATCATCAACACGCAGGAGAATTCACATGGAAACCCATCTGCGAAAAACCACAAGGTGATCTTCATCTGGCATGAGAAATATATGGCACCTTTAGCCTGCATTTAACTGCCGATTGTCCTAGATCTATCTTTCTGCTCAGACTCTCTTTTTCTCTCATGCTCTCTGTCTTATTTCTCCTACTCTACTGCTACCATCTTTTGATTTGCACACAGCCTGGATCGGCCTCTCTAGCATCTGCACCTCTCTAGTAGAGCTTCTCTCCTACTGAACTACCTCTGACTGCCTACTGCTCACTTTCAACTACTCTACCACTCAGATCTCACAGCTTCCCTCATCTCTCTCAGAGCTCTTTCCTCTATTAACCCACTTAAAGAAACTAATAGTGATAGACTAGCCATCACTGAGTAAGCTAACAACTACTACAAATCTAAAAAGAAACCTTTTAGATATTGAAAATCCAACCCTCTAACTATTGAATCCCTCCTATTTATACTATTTTACATGACCACGCAGGGTCGACTGCATACAGGCAGTCTATTAATTGTCACCATCAGCCGCCCCTCAGGCTATAGCTATGACGATCATGACCTAACACGAGCCGCTAAAGGCCTTACTTATAGCATGCGTTCACTCTTGTGGAATCCACCGACTTAAGTCGACTTCAACACCCATGATCATCCTGTTGCTTTCAACCGTTATTCTGCACTCGTGCTACTGCTTTACCTTGCTGGCATCTTCCTTCCACGTAGTTCCCTTTTCCCTGCAGGTGACCTATTTTGCACCTATTCCTTCTTCTGCATAGCTTACCTCATCCTTTGTTTCCTTTTCTCACGCAAGTTTCCTTAGTCCATGCATATTTCCTTAGTCCGCGTAAATTTCCTTTCTTGTGCTTGCGCTGCAGACTTATTCTTGTGTGTTTCTTCACTTGTGCTTATTTCCTGCATGCTTTCCCCAGGCCCAACAATATGACTGAGGTAATCCACTTAGGAAACGTTGGATTTTCACTTTATCATCTCTGATATACCTGACATACCTTGACAACTCCAAGAATTTGTTTGCATGTTCTTCCATGGTCAACTATCCCGATATCAGCTCATGGAACTCTTTAATCTTGTCATCATAGTACATGTCAGAGAGGTACTTCTACTTGAAATAATTCTTGAACTTCTTCCACACGATATTTCTTTCATTAATCTTCTTCACTTGCCTTAGGTGCTTCCACCATATAGATGCTCTTCCATTCAGATTGAATATGGCTACCCTTGCATTCATATTTCCTGAATAGTCTTGGACTTGGAAATACTTTTGCATCCCAAGAAGCTAAGCTTCAGCTTCTTCATTAGTCTTTACCTCACCATTTAAGGTAGGAGGCCTTTCCTTCTTAAATTCATCACGTTAAATGTTCCGGTAATGCCTCTTCTTCTTATTTGTGTGAGATGAAGAGCTTGAACCCCCAATGGATCCTTCAGAGTCAGATGATCCATTAGAAGACATTTTGCTTCTTCTGGTGCTACTCTTACGTCCTTCCAGATTTAATGCTCGATGCCCAGAGTTCACATGCCTTTGGATGTCTGTCAAACTCTGCAGCATGGATGCATTCATCTGAGTTTGATCTTCCTGACCTTTAGTCATTCTTTCATTACCTTCTCTATAACTTTGCATCTCCACCCTTAGGCTTATCATGGTGGCTGCAATATATGGGGGATTCTCTTGATATCTACTACCATTAGACTATGTTTCATCATTTCCAACCCGTATGTTCTCACCCATGGCATTCGCCTCGAACTCATAGGGGTCATGTGCATCATTCATGCTGTAAGTTCTCATGGCTGAGCCATAAACCAAATTTTCCAAACTGCACTATGACTCTGCAAAATGTGTTTAATAATCATATTGTTAGTTGCATAACAATTTCATAAATTAAAAATCATTGCTAGCTACAATGTTGCAACTAATAGCTCTGAAAAATGTTCACTTAGCCCATCTAGGCCCAATGTTGCAAACATTAGCTCTGATACCACAATGTCATGTACCTGCCCCTCTGTAGGGGATAACGCTACCTGCAGGGGATAACGCTACCACAACTGATCGCTCTGATACCACAATGTAGCATCCCTGCTACTCTGATACTACTTTGATATACCATGATGTCCATGACCTGGTGCCCATACACCTGACTGATATGCGAAATAATGTAAAACTTATTATTTATTTTTCTTACTATATCTTTCAATATAGTCACGGGTCATATAACATCCTTTAACATTAACTCTTAGGCTTAGAAACCACTGTACAGTTGTTCCGCAACTCACAGATCCATTCTGCAACCAGAAAATTCATTTCTGCACTGAATTGACTCTTATAACCTTCACCTTCTGCCTTCCGCAGTGCGGCTTGTAGCAGTCAAAAATCTGCAAAACATCACTGCAATTTCATGCCTTTCCGCATTCTGCAGTGCAGACTTTAGGAATTGGGAACTTAAGACACGATGGAATCCTTTGACCACATTCCTCCTTCTGCATTCTGCCTTCTTCCTTTCCGCTGCGGACTTTGGGAATCAAAAATCAACAATCGCTTACCTTTATTTGATCACTTTCCACTTTCCGCCTTCCGCCTTTCGTAGTGTGTCTTGCGACAATCGGAACTCTACGAAACGTCACTGCAATTTCATACCTTCCCGCATTCCACTTTCCTCCTTCCACAGTGTGGACTTCAGGAATAAAAAACTTAAAACACGGCAGAATCCTTTGACCACATTACGCTTTCTGCTTTCCTCCTTCCACCTTTTCGCAGATGGATCTCGAGGTGCAAAAAACCAACATTTTTCCTTGTTTCAAATTCCTTTTCTGCCTCCTGCCTTCCACCTTCCATGGGCAGACTCCAGGGTGTAGAAACCAACATTCTGCCTTTTCTTTCTCGCATTTTTCCTCCTTCTGACTTTCGGCTTTCAACTTCCGCCTTTCGTAGGTGGATCCAGGAGTGCGAAAAAACACATCTTACCTTAAGATAGCCGAATTTATGATCATGTAACCAGGTTTCTAGCATCCATTATCATAAGCAAAATGCAGTGGAGAATACAAGACATAAACAGATGCAGAATGCACGAACATTTAACAATTGTAAATCCTACTTAAATATTCAATAAGAATTCAACATAATCAACACATTCATAAGCAAATACATTGCAGAAATAACATAATAGAGAATACTTATCTTGAAGATGGAGTTGTCCCACAACTAGTTATGTCACTGCAACGTTCCACCCAACCATAGGCCAATTGTGTTCGTTAATCTCTCAACACAACTTCCAACCCCAAGCTAAGCATGAATTCCACAAGGAACTAGGGAACATAGGCTCACACATAGCCAGAACACATCAAACACAGTTAAGCCAACCTACAATTGGGTTTCGCACAGTCTCCAACCAAGCCAATACACAATTGGGTTTAACAGGATGCAGGAAAACAAGGCAATCCACTGCTGGGTTTAACAGGTTATTCAACCAAGCCAACTAATAGTTGGGTTTAACAGACTGCACACAATCAAGACAACATTCACATTAAGGACCATCTAAGCCAACTAACAAATGGGTTTAACAGGCTACTCAGCCAAGCCATCTCAATGTTGGGTTTCACAGGCTATTTAGCCAAGCCAACTAATAGTTGGTTTTAATAGGTTGTCCAACCAAGGATTACACATGGAAAAATGCACAACAATACACAACCAAGCCGATATCTGATTGGGTTTCACAGGTTTCCCATCCAAGCCAATATACAATTGGATTTCACGGGTTGTTAGCCAAGCCAATATACGTTTGGGTTTCATAAGCTGCTAAGGTAGTGGAAAGGAAGAATGGCTAAACTAGTGGCTCATTCAAGATCTAGGGACACCTCCATAAGATATATATGGCCTAGAATCCACAATACCTACAAACCCAACACAAGGAAGAATCCCCTTCTCTACTACATAGTCCCTCAGGCTATGCCTTCCCTTCTAGTGCTCTTCAAGATGTGCATAGAAAATTCACCAGCCACTCTTATATTTTCATGAGGTTCCTCTATGCACTAGGTTTATGAAGCCCATTCGATGTCTCTTCCACTCCTAAGTCTTGCATATAGTTCAGTCCCAAACTAGGGTACACATCAAAGAAAACCACAAGGTAACTCAGTAACACAGGGCTCCACATTGTAACACAAATGACCATGTTTGCATACCACTTTGTAACATAGATAAACACTGTAGAATGCATAGCAATACTTTGCTAGCTCGCACTGCATCTCCGGGATGATGAACCACACTGAACAACCACCTCTGCGACTTAGGAGAGTGAACCATGCAAAATGGATCGAATAATAATGAATAATGGATCAGAATGACCAAGACATACTGGGAAACTCTAGAATGACGAGATGGGAATGCATCCCCGCGATTACTTGCTTTAGAAGCAAGAATGTGGCTTCCCCAAAGTGCAGGCTGCAGCTTTGGTCAGACTACAGGATGGCTTAGTCACGAAACCGACTTCCATGCCTTGCTCTTCCCAAGAAATTAACTGCCTCAACTGCTCTTTTGGAAGAATTGAATGATTAAGTGTGGAGGACGAAAAGGTAAGTGAGGGTTTATGTGTTTCCCCATTGACATCTGGTCTCACCCTACTGTCTTAGGTGTTTGACTAACTCACCTCCCTATTCCTTGTGAAATCATGCCCCCATCTCTTACGTTGTAGTGCATAGCTAGCTGTGGTATTTTATTAAATTGTATATTTATAAGATAACTTCAAAATATAATGTGCTTAACTTATCATTATAACCATCGGCATCAACCTTGATTTTCGATACACAAAACACCAAATCACTGGCAAGGCCTTGGCCTTGAGCTCTTCGCCATGATTTCAATACAATATATACGTCATGTACAATTTTAGTGCCATGGAGTCGAAACCGGGGTGTTACATCAAGACCAACATGATCTCGTTATTGAGGCTGAACCTCATGAGATTCCAGATCAAGATCCTCCACCCATTCCAAACCAAAGGCCTATGCCTAAATGGGCTTAAAATATCATTGATGCAACTAAGTCTCAGTGCTGAAAATCCAGAAGACAGAAGGAGAACTAGGTCCCAGTATCAGAATGAGCATTTTGCACTCTCTCTCACAGATCCGCTCCCTATAGAGTGGTGCAACAAAATTCGAGGTCGGTGCTACTTGATGATAGTGAATGATCAACTACTTGGCCCACAGAAGAAGAAACTTGATCATTCTCTACCTGTACCATTAAGAAGAAACACATAGATTCATTAGTTCAGAAATACATTGAGAGGTTCACATGCACAACTTCAGGATGCTGCTGCATAGAGCTACAATTTTGCAGTAGTGTTTTTGACAAGTTATTTTTCTAAGGAGGAATCTTCTTTCTTCTAAATATAGTTGTATTTTCATGTTTCTTCTTATTTTGATTGGTGGGGGGGGGGGGTTCCCATGAGGTTTTCATCTATTTCCTTGGTTTAGTAAGCATCATCTTTTGATCTTTTAGATTGTATATGGGTGACTTTTGGCCTTATTTCCAGGGCCCACAGTTGTCCAAGTTAGGATTTAAGGGGGGTGTCAGGATTTATAATCCTCCCTTGATCAAACTGTTTACTAGATTATTTTATCATAACTTAGGAGTCTTTATTTAATTATTGGGTCCATTAGTACAATTGGATCCACTTAACCTAATGGGGCCACATGTACCAGCCACTAAAGTGTGGGAAACACTGATAGAGGCTAACTACACTTGCATGCATCTATTTAGGTGCCTCCTAGGCCAATCCTTACATTTTAGGATCCACTGGGAGTCCCAACACCAACCTCCTTCAGTTGCTAGGAGTTGGTTACTAGCCAATCTTAGTTATTCCTCAGTTACATTCAAGTATTTCACTTTCAGTTCAATTAGCGCTAGTTATGCATGGCTACATGTGGGGAGGCACCCTTTCTCACCTACCACTTGCAGTTAGACTAGTTAGACTGATTTTAACTTATTGCTTAACTAGATTAGACATATGGAGCTAAACATTTGGACTCCGATAGTGATTTAGACATCTTTAGTTAGGCATATAGTCAGATATCGTCACATCTAGTTGGTATATTTGAATTCATCCCTAATGATTCAAATTATTTCCTATGTAACACTATTGTAACACCAGGATTATGTAATGAATATAATACTGTAATTATCTGAGCAATACTTGTTTGTTTCCGGTGAGATTTGATTTGTTCAATTTGTATAATTCTTTCCTATTCACTGCATCAATAATTTGGATTCATTTGCTTGATGATCTAAATGGCACATCAATTATAACAATTATAAGTACAGAGCATGCTCTCACTGATATGTCTTGGATTAAAAAAAACATTTAAGAGGTCTATCAATCGGGGATCAAGCTTTCTCTTCGTGTCCAAACTATGCATGTCTACTTGTAGTGGTTCAACAACTCGAAAATCCTAACAAATTTTGACAAAAACAGTATTTTAATTAAAGGAACAATTGGACACTTCAACATGTCTTATAGCTCAGCTCAAAACCAAAGGAAATCCAAGTCAATATTCTGATCAAACTTCCATTTAGGGGATCACACTGCGCTCAAAAGAGTAGTTTTTGTAGCATCTTATTATCCTATCCATCCCGTCATAATGTAAAGTAGACACCTTGATAAAGGGGAGGTTTTTTCCATGTTGGAAGAAGCATTCTTTAGAAGAAATGCACTTGGACTATGGCATTTTTTATTACGGCATATGAGGATGTATTTGAAGTAGTCGAGGCTAAAATGAGGTCATTCCACTAAGCAAAGGAGTAGGAATGAACATGATCCTTAAGGACACTCTGTGAAAGCTCCCTGGATCAAGTCGACTATGGACTATCAAGCTCACACAAACTTAATAATAATTTCAAAACCATTAATTAATACATTGGAATACAGTACAATACATCTCAATTATTTCCAACTCGGTCCCATTTTCCAAAAATGCGATAGACAACCTTGGTGCCTATGACTTGCCACGTTTAAGACATGCATCCCGAGTCAAGAAAACCATGTATCTAGAGTGAAGGAAACCACAAGTTCATCAAAATGATGCCACATTTAAGACATGCATATTGAGTGAAGGAAACTACTAGTGCTACATTTAAGGCATGCATCCTAGCTCACTGTACCTTTGCACTTCTTCCGAGTAACAATGTTTCTTTGTCTGTAGGTATGAATTCCTTTGACATATCTGATATTAGCTCTCAAACTGTTCTATCTCTTCCATTACAACTACTATACAATCTGTACCAGAGTTCAAACTATTGTAGAATAAAGGGTCCAGAGTAGAATGGAAGAACTTCGTCAAGGCTTACAAGAACGTTGTAGAATAGAGCTTCATGTAGCTTGTTAGAAGGACGTTCCAACTACTTCAAAACTAAGAAAAGCTACAATACAACCAAAGTGTATGCAATGATTAGATGGCCACTGGAGGAATTCAAACAAGGTTGCTACATTTTGTAGCAAACTTCAAACATGGCCTTAATGGCACAAGTGAGTTAAGATAGGGATGATAAGACACGAGGGTAACCCACTCCCAGTCCAACTCCCAATTACGTTGAGAAGAAGAAGGTTTTACGACAAGAACAACAATTCAGCTGATGCTATGGCCATGGAAATGGTTAATTATGCTCAGTCACATTCACACCTTCCAAATGGTAAACACCTTTGTCTCTTAAATGCATTAGAGAGGGATACATATAATTTTCCTTTTGACTTGAGCTATTTTCTCTAGTGCACTGTATTAAAATGTCCAACCTAGTAAAAAAACCTAGATTTCCCACTATTTTTGCTTAGGGAATTGAGAGTTTTAGTCCATTAGATCTAAACTACGGCTTACTTCACACCCTCTCTATACTTGGGAAAGCAACGACAAATTTCTCTACAGCAAGGAAGGAGATCTACTTGAAGAAGATATCCTTGTGAAGAACTATAGCTGAGGTCTAGATTGTGTCCCATATAGGTCACTGGGAACACAACAAAAATACATTTAGATAGGATCTACTACTGTTGGCAGCTCAGAGCGATAATCTCAACTTTGTGAGTAGCACCTACTACGTTGGAAAACCCAACCCTCCAGACATCCTCAAAAAAATTACACAAGGGGACCGTTCCAACTTTAAAAGTGAGAGATTGAGGTAGATGGTCTTCTTCTTATCACCAATCCTTTCTTTCGAGCCACAAAATTGTTCCATAAGTATTCTTCGGCTAAATATTTCTCATTCTTGTTACTCTGGAGGAAGGAAACCTATTGCTCTGGAGAAATTAAACCTAGAGGTATATACAAGGAAGATAGAGGTGTTTGTGTGCAAGAAGGCCATTCACCATATGAACCCGTGCGACAGAGCTCAAAGATTAGAAATATTTCTGACTTGAAGCAGTCCTACAAAAGATACAATCATGATAAGGTTAGTAATAACATCCTTGTCACATTTTATGTGGTTTGAGCACCATAATACTACCTAATTTTTTGTGATATATTTCAAAATATGTTACAGTCTCAATGTTTATTTAACTCTCAGATTCGGACAAGGAGTCGAACAACACCAGCTTTTCCCCATCCTTCTGCTTCTCAAGCGTCTTCTCGGATTCTTCATAGCCAAGGTGTTTGTTTCCCGACAGAAAATTGGCAGAAAATAGGAGGAGCCAAGGTGGAAAGGAAGCCAATCAAGAGCGGCCTTTCAGAGACATTGCTCCTCCACCAAGTCCTTCAATTCCTTGGTTAGGCATTTGATCAGATAGTCCTTAGTGGAGAGGGAGGAAATGTTCCTTCGTTTGCTGGAGGTCGCTACATAGTGAGGAACAATAATATCCTGAAGAATCTGGGGTGGACGCAGAATGTAAATACTATGGAAGAATATGGATGATTTTCCAAAGGCCACAACCGCCATCGCCTGATCAACACTTGGCTTTTCGATTTTAAGAATGGAATATAATGGGGGAATCTCTCACATAAATGGAGTAGGACCAGAGCGAATGGGATTTAATCGGTGTTTCATTAAGCGACCAACACAGAAATTTGCACGATATAGGTTGGTGGACTCCGAGATGTTTTATTAATTGTAATAGATTTATATTAATTTTTAAATTAACTATTAGATACAACTATTATGGCAACTCCAATGATGATACAACTATGAACTTAACTTCAACTATGCTTTTAACAAACACAAATTAAATGGTTGTTATATTAGATTAACTATTAGATACAAGTAATTGATACATTCTTAAGGAAAAAAAACATTATCAATATGTCAAATATATGTGTGTGGGTCTATTTTGAACATATTAATCTTATTAATATGGTTGTTGCTAGTTTATTATTTTGGGTTGGACTAGGTTGTTCAAAATTCATAATTAATTATTTGAAAAAAAAATAAAAATATCTTAATTAATATGTGATAAGTATAGTTTGTGATAGTTGAAAAAATTAAACTTGATAATTAAAACTCTAATCATGATGATACAACTTTTCAATTATTAGATACAACTATTAGCTTAACTCCAATGACGACACAACTTTAGCTTAACTTTAACTCCAATCACGACTTTTACTTAGACTACAATGATTGATATATTAACTTTTAAATTAACTATTAGATACAACTATTAGCTAGTGAACATACAACTATTAGCTAGTGAACATACTCCAAACATATTATTCTTATGCTAATATGCACTCTTTATTTATAAAAAAAATTGCACGGTATATCTAAATAATAACTAGGTTCAAACGAGCTATTGAACCTAGGGGGAAGGATAACAATCATCCCTACCAACCACCCAAACTACATCCAATGAACAAACATGTCTTGAAATAGGTGAGAAGTATACATCCATACCTAATTTATTTTAATATAATAATTTGTGCGAATCCATTTGACTTTTAATACTCTATTATTTTTAGTACATCCAATGAACAAACATGTCTTGAAATAGGTGAGAAGTATACATCCATACCTAATTTATTTTAATATAATAATTTCTGCGAATCTATTTGACTTTTAATACTCTATTATTTTTAGTATGTACTAGTAATTGATGCTTCTTCCAAGTTGGTGTCATTACTCTCAACCACTCAAACTACATCCAATAAACAAAAAAAATCTTGAGGTAAGTAAAAAGTCTCCATCCATACTTTATTTTAATATAATAATTTCTGACAACCCACTTTGACTTGACTTTTAATAATAGTAATTGATGCTTCTTCCAGGAACATATTATACATGCAGTGGATAATATTTTAAATCAACTGAACGCGGAACATATTATACATGCAATGGATAATATTTTAAATCAGTAAAGAGGTCCGTTACGCTGTAGAATCTGGATCGCTAATTAATCAGCGACGGTAGCTCTAGCATTAAAGCCTTGCTGGTTATTGGTCGCGACTCGCGACTCAACCTGAACAGGACCCGTGATTAATCAGCGACGGCAGCTATCGCATTAAAGCCTTGCTGGTTATTGGTCGCGAATCGCGACTCAAGCTGAACCAGACCCTGTACGTAACGTTTAATATTTGATTATTCAAAGTTTTTCAACTAAGTGGAGTCCACATTACACTGAAGGAATACATCAAAATTCCACAACACATTGTTATAAAATCAAATCTTCCATTACTTTTCAGCGCAGTTGACGTGTTGATGAAGGAAAGCTGGGGCGGCGGAGCTTTATCCAGCCAAGCATCACAGGTATAGTGTACATAGATGCAGTGTTTTTTTTTTTTGGATTTTTACATGGTTCCATTGATTCTGGACAGTCAGTTTAAGCAATTTAGCCATGCTGGCCTAAAATCTTCAAATACAGGCAGAAACTGAAAAACATTCTACTTGTCTATTTTGTTGAGCATATGATATCTCTGTAGATGAGATTAGAATTTTGGGGGGCACTAGTATTGGCAATGGCAGTGCCCCCATTGAACAGTTTCATGCTGCGATAAACTATGAAGCTATTCTACGGAAGTATACTTTTCT
>LPNX010267669.1:310149-443264 GCA_001517045.1 Pseudotsuga menziesii | reverse complement strand
TTATTTTAGCAACTTATGCTAGCAAAATAGGAGTTCAGGGTCGGATGAGAAACTGCATAGTTCATTATGAAATACGTATTTTCTTCAAATCGACTGCGGCTCCAACCCCTTCTAAAGCTCCGGCGCCCGTTGTGGCAATTACACCACGGAGAGATGGTACGAAGATCAACAAGTCTTCAAACAATTTAGGCTTAATTTTAGGCGTTGTTGGCGGTTCGCTGCTCACGGTATTCGTATTCCTGTTTGCGACGCGGAAAAGAATGAAGTCTGCCATATTTGGAAGCCCAAGACCAAACGAAGAAGGTATTGCATAAGATTAGTTATGTACTCCTTTCTCCTAAATTATTTAAGTTAAAGAAATCATGCCTTGCTTAAAAAGCATCTCAGTTGCCCTTATTCATCCTTTTCAACTTACTTTTAATATTTAGTGTATATAAAAAGACGCAGAGACGTTAGCTTAAGTCCTTATGAGGTTAAGAATGAAGCATCTCTTATTTAGCTGTCCAAATATGATAAAATGGATCATCACGGTGCAGACACAATAAAATAGCTATGAAGGCTAGGTCGGTTTGCTCTGCTAGACCATTTCTAACATTTATTTGTTAGACTTACCAGCCAAATGATGGCTATTAGTAAGAATCAAGCTGTGTGTTTTGATTGTATAGGTCCTGAGCAAGTAGATGAAGACACACTAATTAGTCAGGATGGGCAAATTGTGTTTACCATGGAAGCATTGATAGCTGCTACGGATAATTTTCATGATAATAACAAACTTGGAGAAGGTGGATTTGGCGCTGTATACAAGGTAATATTAGGCTGTATACTTGGAGAAAGCTTCTACTAGTTTATATAGTATATTGCAGTAGTCTGCACCCTTTACACAATCTTCATACAGACATTTTTCTCTGAATCTCAGGGAACTAATGAAGATGGAACAGAAATTGCTGTAAAGAAGCTGTCCTTAACATCTCGTCAAGGAAAGAAAGAATTTCTGAATGAAGTTGAACTAGTGGCCAAAATTCAACATCGTAATCTTGTCAACCTTCTGGGCTGTTGCGTAGAGGGATCAGAAAGATTGCTTGTATATCAGTACTTGCCCAATAAGAGCCTGGATAAATTCCTATTCGGTGAGTCACTTCATTTTATTTTGTATATCTATAAAAGACATTAATGCTTCTAACATATTTAGTTGGTTTATTGTGCTATGATAATTAGTTAGTGTCCTGTATCTATGGATACAGATATCAACAAACGCAACCAGCTTGATTGGCAGAAGCGCTACAACATTATCCTAGGAATAGCTCGTGGGCTTCTCTATCTGCACGAGGATTCTCAGCTGCGGATTATTCATAGGGATATTAAAGCAGGCAATATTTTATTGGACGAGAGACTGAATCCTAAGATATCAGATTTCGGCTTAGCAAGACTTTTTACTGAAGATGAGAGTCAGTACGTCAACACAAGAGTTGCTGGAACTTAGTAAGCTTTGAAACTAATCATCACTTTCATACACCTAGCTTAAAAAGCATGTACGTTTAAGCTATTTAAGGACTAACAAAGTTAATTGTTCAATTTGCTATTCGACTTTTGGATGGCTTGAACGTACATATTTATTAAAATGTTAAAAGCTAATAAGGATGCATATGTTGTTCTGTCTGCTTATTTGATTTAAAGAGAATTGACATCATTATAATTTTTAATATGATAATTTTGCTTTGAGGATTTATCTTCTCGGTTGTGTTTTAATTGTCTAGGATCCAGGACTAAGATTTCATTTACAAGCAACTCTCAATTTATCATTCCTCAATTTTGCTTATGTGTAATTTGGATATGCAGCGGATATATGGCACCAGAGTATGGTATGCAGGGACAATTATCTGTAAAAGCTGATGTCTATAGCTTCGGCGTTCTTCTCTTGGAGGTTATTACAGGAAGAAAAAACACGGATTATAGTTTGTTACCTGAAATGCAAATGCTTTTAGGATGGGTGAGAAACTTTCATTCTGTTCTCATTGTATTTCGATCTATAAACCATTTATTGAAGTATGAGTTTGATCTATTTTGATAGGAATTCGTTAATAAGAACTTATGTACTTGTTCATGATATAATTTAATTTCGGCCGATTTTATGTATCTCTCTTTCCAAATGACGATCCGTTGTGATGATTACAGGCGTGGAGATTATACAAACAAGGAAATGTTGTGCAGATAATTGATCCAACAATAACTGAAGCATGCTATGAGGAGGAAGCCTTGCGATGCATTCACGTTGGTCTTTTGTGTACACAAGCGGACCCATCACTTCGTCCATTAATGTCTGCCGTAACTTTGATGCTTTCATCTCATTCCGTGACGTTACCAAATCCCACAAAGCCTGCTTTTGTGAGTTCTCATGCTTCCCAAAATGGCAAGTTCACCAGTTTTGGGTCAAAGTTGTCACATGGCTCTACGATCACATCTTCTTCTGTATCATCTGCTTCAGCTGAGGCTCCTATTGAGGCTCTATCTAACGCCACCACTTCCATTACAGCTTTGTCACCCAGATAATATACGCCACCGCTTCCATTACAACCTTTGTTCACAATAATATAAGTAAATGATGTTTTGATTTTGCATTTCTAAATATCATAGATTTCCTTTTTCTTTTGAAAAGGAAATGTGACTTATTTCTGTAAATATCATAGATTTCCTTCTTTTGAAAGGGAAATGTGACATATTTATGAAAAAGGAAATTTGATATTTCTGTATAGAAATCTTACAAATGTTAAATTTGACAGAAATCTCACAGATGTCAAATTTCTTTTTTACTGAGAAGAAATTTGACATATTTTTGAAAAAGAAATTCTGATATTTCTACATAGAAATCTTACAAATGTCAAATTTCTTTTTAACTCAGAAAAAATCTAAATATGTAAAGAAATTTGCTATATATCAATTTTTTTTATAAATATTTTATATTTCATTTTCACTGCAAACAAACAAATTTTGCTTTTAAAAATATGTCAAGAAATTTGCTATATGTCAATTTTTCTTTTTAGAAATATATTGTATTAGAAATATATTGTATCTCATTTTTATTAAAAAAAACATTTGACACATCTTATTTTGTTTTTAAAAATATGTTAAATTTTTTGAGAATAAATAAAAATCTAACATATATATGAACAAAAAATCATACCAATAACATTGATTGTATAGTAGTAATAACATTGATTGTATAGTAGATTCTTAACATTTAGATCTATTTAAAATCTAAATGCTAAACTGAAATTTTAGATGAATCATGTATTTTGCACATTCTATGATGGAGATTAAAATTAAAATTTAAAGTAAAGAAAATACAATCAGTTGCAAATATCCCTTAAACAACAAGAACATGAACTAATCTTGTAGTATGGCATTGTACTTTTGAATATTTCATTATATATTGGTTGAAGATAAATATTTAACTTGTTTCTTTTATATTTTAATGTGTTTTTAATGAACATTTTATTTATAATGTTTAATTTTATAAATTTAAAAATAATAATTTAAAATATATTAAAAATATTTTTTCTACTATTTAATTGGAAAATAGGGTTGGATAATAATTTGATGTGATTTTTAAGTTATTATTTAAAAAAATATGATAATTATTTAATATGACTATTTTTAAATTATTATAATTAAAAGATAGATTTTAAAAAATAAGAAAATTAAAAATGATGTTTTGGCTTCTTTGGATTTGCTGATTTGCTAGATTAAACGTGGTTATGTGATGAAAATCTGATGGAAATCTAACTTTTATTAGTTTATTATGACTAATTAAAATTTAAAACTTTTACAAAGTTTAACATTACAAAATCTATTATATATATTTTGAAATATATTAAAAATAAATTATTTATAATTTGATTGTTTAACAAAGATATAAGTTCATGATGATGATGATGGTTAACATCTCCTGAGACCAAAATTTGGTCTATCGGACCCTGAAGAAGAAAATTAATTAGTTTGTTTTAAAGTTATATTTCTATGCTCAAAGAGCTTGGAGAGAAGCGTCCCGAGTTTACTATAATTTTGACAAGCTAAAAGGCTAGGAATGTCGGTATTGCAACAAATATTATGAAAGTGGGATCTAATGTGGGTGTATGCAGGGCACTCTAAGAGGAAGTGATTTTCATCTTCAATGTTCTTACTCTCAAAAAGGTGGCAGATCCTTTCTACCCAAGGAGCTAGTGATTTTCATCTTCAATGTTCTTACTCTCATATATTTTAGCTAGTCTTTTTTAGAAATGATTATATATTTTTATTTTTCTATTTTTATTTATAAATGATTATATATTTTGACTATTTTGACTTGAATGTTTTTTACGAAGAAAAAAACATGCAATTTGTTATTCCAGTAAATCAAAATTACATAGTATCCAATCTATGAATCACCATATTGCAGTCTAACATGAAACTATGCATAAAACTTGCTTTACATTTTCCATCACTAAATGGGATAACAAACTTAAACATAATATAAGGTCTAACAATTAATCAATAAATTTAAATTTATATATTGTTGTGAGCATGCGAGTTGTATTTTACACATAATCCATTTATTATACCAGTAATTTATAAAGGGTTTAGTTATAAAAAAAAATATCACTAAATTATTGTGATTATGGTTATAGTTAGATGTTTTAGTTATGTTTTTTTAGTGGATGATGGCTTTGTGACTTGATGTCATTGAAGTAAAACAATTAGTGAAATGTTGTGCCATTATGGTTGTTTGGTCACATGAATTACCATTATGTAATTGGAGTTTTAGGTTTCCTAAGTTTGCATCTACATTTGATATTTTCATTAAGATTTTACTTTCATTCAAAAATAACTTTTCCTTTATTTTAATTGAATATAAAAATGCTTCTCTAAAATTTTCTTAAATTGGGAGACTAATCATAATGTCAAACCTCCACTACTAAAAACCTTTTTGGCATTTATTTATATGTTTTACAAGGCTAAGATTATTTATTTTATAAAATTTGAGAACATTTTTTTATCATTTTCTTTGTGTGATGAAATTATTATTTTATATAAACAAAATATTATCAATTTTAATATCTTTAATAATATCTACTTGTATCTTCATCAAATTATTATTTTTAAATAAGTGTTCTTTAAATAGAATTTTCATTTAGCTATTTTGATGAATGTGTATTTGGTTACACCATTTTTCATCAAAACTAGAAACATTAATAATTTCCCAAGTTTGAAATTATTATTGTATTATCTTTTTTATTTTAAATCTTGGGAAATGTTTATATTATTCTTATATTAGAGTGAAATGTGTATTCTTGAATAGGGTGCACACTAAATGCACATGTTTAAAAATAAAAGTTTTAATGTTTAAATCTTAAAAAAAAGAACATTAGCTCCATGCATAGCATTTCCTCTTATCATGAGGGTATGGGTATTCTTATTGAAATATTTTGGACTTTAATGCATTATCAATATGTATTAAGTTATTTTCATATTTTAATTGTCAAGGACTTGAAATCTACCACCGATATATATTTATAACTTTGCATCGAGATATATTTCAGCAAGTATATAGATGAGCATCAAACAACAACACTAAATTCATTCATTCCTAATCTTCATCTTCATCTACATCTAGACAAATTTCCCGAGTTCAGTAGGACTCTTCTAGGGCCTAATGTGGAATTTTGAAGTTGATTTTGTTGAATGTTTAGTACCTTCCAAGCATAAATAAGGGTATATTTTCATATTTGGAAGGCCCCATGATAACAATTATATGGAATGGCTAGATGCATAAGGAGTCAATCCTCAAAGAAACTTTTGTGTTTCTCCTTTTGCATTTGTGAACACTCAAGTCCATCCAGGAAAGATAGGTAGATAGTTGGCCTATCTCATTGGTGTTAGTCATCGTCCTCCACATAGCATTGCTCAGAGGGCTTAGAGTACTTTGGAGATAAGAAGATAAAAGACTTATTCCAAAATGGGCCTAAAAAGAAAATGAGGCAAGCTAATTTTTTGATGAGTTGTAATTCAAGTACTAATAAAATTTCACTAAAATGAGTCAACCATAATGGTTGATTTGACATATTTGTCATAAAAAAACTACTTTTTTGTTCTGGTTTTCAACATATATCCCTGTGTTTTTACTCACATTTCGAATGGGGGCACTCATTGGATGCAAAATTTAAACATTGCAAACTTTTCATGGACCCCACTACCCCGAAATAAGAAATACCTTAAAAAACATGATGATGATGTCATATCACTTCAAGGAGATATCAATTACATTCAGGTAGTTGAGAGGAGAAAATATTGATAACTAAGCAGAAGTTGGAAGAAGAGAAGTTAGTTTTGGTATCGATGCGAGCAGAAGATCTATCTACGGATGGTCGTGAAGAGATGAAAAATAAGTCAGCTAGGTCAAGGTCATAGAATGGATTCAATCGTTGTTTGGAAGGACAATAGGAAAGGCAATGGGGTCGACGTTGCAGAAGATGGCTCTCTGATGACCATAGAGAAGAAATCGATGAGCAAGGATAGTCAGCATATTTAATGATTGAAAACTAGCAAACCAGACTGTAGTCCATTCAAGGGGAATGTCTACGGACAAGGGGAATGAATACGAGTCAGAGTAAGTTGTGAGGATTTCGACCAAGAGTGGTCAAATACATGTGACAGGACAAGGAACAAGTCATAAAGGGTTGATGGGGATACTGATCAAACGAGAAAAGACAAGTCGCAGTAGTTAACAAGAGGTTGAACCCATGAATGAAGAGGTGGTTGGGAGTAGGCTGATTGGTGTAGTAGAGGAGTCAGATTAATATCAACCAAAGAAAAGGGAATTGAATAAATTGGTCTGGTTGAAGGGAATGCAGGAGGGTGTATGAAGGAATAGGAACTTCGCAACAGACAAATGAGGAGAGGCCAACGAGTAATGGTTGTGAGTCGATTAACAGAAAAGGACAAAGTATGGAAAGGAATGAGAATAATCATGGAGGTAGTTGAAGCATTAATTGTAGATTAATGGTCATTGTTGAGGACGCTAGATGGAACTATGTGGTGAGGATATTTTTAGAGGAAGCTAGAGGCTTTTTGAAGTTGCATGAGAAGGAAGGTATGGTGGTGGAAAAACATATATATAGAGGTCAGGATAGAAGGAAGCAAGCTTCTTCCATACATAACTTTTGTTCCTCCCTAAAGTTGAGATGAGCTTATGTAGCAGCCATTGATCTGATGGAAGCTACAATATTATGAGGTAGCAACCTATGTTAGTCTATCTTATAATTAGACATAAACCAAATGAACCTTGTGGACAAAAGAAGCATGCCTGAAATTTCACATTTGAATAAGAAGAGGCCAAAAAAATATCCAACTGGAAAGTGCAAGTCCCATTCCAATGGGATATTTTCCTGCTTCTTGGAGTTCTTTGGCATAGTTTCCATGGAAATCTTGCAGTATATTGAGAGAACCCTGACATAGTTTCCATGGCAATCTTGCAACAAATTCAAAACTCTAGCATATCAATCGAACTTCAGCATAGTTCCCTGGCAATCTTGCAACAGATTGAGTCCTACCTAAACTCTGGCGTAGTTCCCCTGGTAATATTGCAACTGATCAAGCCCTACTATGACCATCCGGGTATTCCAAACTAGGAAACCGTGTGAAACTGATGAACACACAAACAACGAGTAAGATAAAAACTAAATTAAATTGTTGGACATGTGGTGAGATTTAACTGGTTCAAGAGATAAGGAATACTGGAAGAAAATTTTTCTCATTTAGAAGATGCCTTTAGTGAAAAAATCCTTCTCCAATAAAAAAATAAAAAAATCCTCCTAAAAGGAATGAAGTTGCACATTTTCAGTGGATAACCCTTCAAAGTCATTTATATCTTTTGGTATGAAAATATATTATTACATTTGTACATATTAATGATTTCACTAGTTTCTACTTCTCAACGAATATGTGTTGACGATAAATATGGAATACCTTTTTTACATAGATAGATTCAAAAAACAAAGAAGGAGAAAAACTCATTTGTCAGTAACGGGCATTTCGATTTTAGACACATGGTTTCCTGCCAATACAAAATTATGGCCATAACCCGTTTGTAAAATAAGTACCTTTACCGTTTAGCAAAGATGGTAACAAGAAAACAAATTCTCATTTATTTTATCAACCCTTAGATTAAATTTATCACTAAAGTCTAGGAGGCAAGAACACTTGTCACTTTCACTAAATTCACATTTCAAGTCTAGGAATATTTTAAATACACTCACTATTTAAAGAACCTGATTAGAGAATGTAATTTTACAAGTCACATAATGGCAAATCCTGTTTGTTGCATTTGTAAGTTTGATACACTTATTGAAAAGGGAAATAGTTCTAAACTAGAAACACCAAGACCACAAAAATGGAGAACTCTCTAGCATTAATTTTCCAATAGAAGAGCCAAAAGTCATCATAATCCTTGTGAGCATAAGCATGACATTTAGTACCGTCTACTTGTTAAAATGAAATACCCCAAGTGAAAATGCATACAAGTGGATATAATATTACACTTGGAGAGTAAGATAAACAATAGAAATAATTATTAGGATGATGTTCGTCATTGTACATATGCTCCGACAAATGCTCGGGACTGTGATAAAAAATATTTAACTAATCACAATAGTAATTAGTCCTTGTCGAGGCTAAAAATAGATTTCACATCAACATCTACACTTAGATTTTGTCTGTTACATAGTTAAGACAAAATGCTCCAACAAGTGAATATCATAGCTGAACTAATTTCAAATTACATAATCTGGTATTTATACAAAGACTTGTTGAACCCGCCACCCATGCAAGAGACCTTGGTCATTCTTCCCATAACCCTCTAAAGGTAGTGTAAATATCACTAGCATAGATCCATCTTAAAAAGGATCTACCAAAAGCTGAAAGGGATCAAATCTCTCGAACTCCAAACCTTTTTAAAAGGTGGAAATGTTGAGGAAATGTGAACGGAATGTTTATGGTTTTTAATTTGTAGTCTAATATATTTGGTTTAAAAAAATATTTTAAATCTAAATTAAGCCGGCATGTTATTTTTTATAACATTTTATTATTGTTTATAAAGGGCATGTGTCAGCTCTAGGATGAGCATGGAAGGACTTACACATATCCTCCTACTAGGCTATAGAATGCGCCTTTTTAGGGAAAAAGATGCAAATCAATGACAGTTTGTATATGATGAGATTTGTTCCAACTCCAATTATTCATCTAGCCATCCCTTGGGGACCGCTAATATGAATTTGGTGGAGAGGAAAATTCTCTTGGAAGCCCAGTAGGTACATGGTTAGTGTTTTTAAGATTAAAATGAGATTTCCTAGTGGAATTTACATTATCCCAAGACATTTTATGTACAAATATTTCAGGCCTATAATACTTTACCATTTCCTTGACATTCTGCAACTATTCTAATGTCTCAAGTACTTCTGTCACAAGGGGGCTATGTTTTTCTTCAGTGGTAAGACATTGGAAAGAAAGCGTGGTTTCTTAATGGGAACCTTTCATAGTGTACTAACCCTCTAATTTGGTGTTCATAAAAAGATACAATTTTTGTTTATCACCCATATATGCTTGGCCCATTCCATTAAATTATGTCCAATTTCAGGCTTGTTCTTCTCTGTATCATGTCGAACTAGCTATAGTTCCAATCAGACAACCCTAAATTTTTAACATCACTCTTGACTTTCCAACGACCTGTTGAAAATCATTTCAAACATTTGCAGAAAGGGTTTTAATAAGTTATAAATGCAAACATTAAACTAAATCTATAGCATAGTTATCTTAAATCAACCTATATAACACCAAATAGAAGCAATCCTAACCTGTTGCTACATATTGGGAGTAACATAACCATAGGTACCCATGACCCTTCTAGAGATATGTGTGTTATCACCGGTTCAACTTGGCTTGGCCATCCTCGAAAATAAAAGAAAAAAAATTAAGCATCATCTAATGCTACTAAAATACCAATTATATCCTTATGTTAAATTTATGAAAGAAAAAAAATGATCAACCATCAATTGTGATGCGTCCAAATAGAGTTGATCAAACCAAAGTGAACAAAAACAACAGAATTCCATTTTGGTAAATAATTCTCATCTATTTCCCTAGGTTCTACTCAAATTCATCTAATGCAGCAGGCTAGATAGGCCATTTCCAGTTGCTAAAATGGGATAATATAGCAACTTTAATGGTGCAACAATTTTTATTTGATTTGGGAAGGTGAAGCTTAAGGCCAAAAGATAACTGCTTGGGTATTAGGCACCCATGTTCTCAACACGACATTGTTTAGGAGGTTTGCACAAGAGACTTAGAATGAAATCATAAAACAATGATCAAAATTTGGGAGGATTGCACAAGAAACTTGGAATGAAATGACAAACCTATGACAAAAAAGTTAACATTATTTAAGTGTTAAAATGAATGCATAAATGCATATAAACACATTAAAGAGTCAGATAAATCTACCAAAGGAAAAATACCCGACATCCCAACCAGATTACCACAACATAATAACATTGAGGGTTAGGACTCATAAGGCCTAAGAATTTACTGAAAATCCAATTCACTCAGATAGTAAAATATTAATATCTGGAATACCGTGGAATCTAGGTTCATCTTCCTCCTATCCCATCTCATGGGAAAATAGTAAATTTTAAACTAGTCACTTTTTTTTCAAGTAAATGACTTATATTATATAGTGAAATTTATAAGCAAAAGTACATTAAAAAGGGGCCTTTCTCATTGTCCATTTCATTTTTGTATTCCTAGCCCAAAATAACATTTGTGAGTCGAGGAATTTTTTTTGAGACATAAAAACTGCTCTACAAACCTAGTATGCCTGAACGGAAATTACAATGGCACGCACCCCTCCAACCCACGAATACAAACCCAGGTTTATACCCTTATTTTTTTTAAACAAAAATATGCATTAGCTTGTTCCAATCTTAGATCTATGCTCTTGTTTCTCTGTTCTATGTCTTCTGAGTATGTTAGTATATTGGTGAAGTTCTTGCCCTTGCCAGTCATAAACAAGTTTATTGAAAGGTTTGTTTGTTTAACATGTGTTCAACCCTTTGTTTTTAGAATAGAATAACATATCCAAGATAATACAAGAGTTCCACAGCAAAAAATAGAAACACACCCTAACATAGCACTAAGTTTCTCTTCTTTAATCAGTTGCTTTTATCATCGAAATCACTTCTGTCCACGCCAAAAGTAGAAGAAGAATGAAGGATTACAGGAAAAAAGAAAAAGAAAATATCCATGAAAGGGTGTTGAAGGAATCCATATATTCTTCAACATGAAATAAAATCTTCTTACAGATAAAAAAATCGAATGCCCAAGACTGACCTTTAGATAACCTAAATAATCTCTTTATTTAATATCAGGTTATTGTACAACTATCAACTAATATAGAATAGGTATCCGACAAAGCCTAAATTCTATGAAAAGTGGTTCCCATATAAGGTTAGGAAGACCACCGCTACCAGGTCTTTGGCATCGCCTCCCTCATTGTTGTTGGTTTGTTTTAGGATGATGGAGAGATTTCACGATTCAAAACATTGTGTGCATCATCTAAGATTGATGAGGCGTTCAAATATATAAGATTTTCCATGTGGGAATCCCTTTACCTTGATCAATACTCTTTATTGTCCTACCAAAACCAATCAAGCTCTTAATAAGTTGTCTTTGCAACAAAACTAAATAACCATTAGCAACAACATCTTTGACGTCAGATAAAATACAATAATGTTGTAGGAGAAAAAAAAACTTCTCTAGTGGATTGCATCCTTTCCATACCCTCCCTTAAATCCAATCCATTCACTTGTGCTTCATCCACTGTAGATTTTTTTACAAGATCTATGAGGAAATTCACTTCTGCTTTCAGCTTCAGCTCCTCCTGTCTTGGATGATTAATCATTTATCTATGCAGTACACCACTACTCGAGTTATATTTCTATGGAAAATTATGCAAACATTTTAAATCCACATGGATAATCCACCGATACATGAATTAAAATTCCAAGAGATGAAGAGGGAGCACTGAGATGATTAAATGATTTCATTGCCATGTTGGAAATGTAATAAAATTGACAACAAATTCTTAGTTTTGATTGCTCTATTGCACCAAACATAGATTTCTTCTGGATTCTCATGTAAGTAGGTTTACGCCGCTAATATTACTCCCATGTAAATTGATTTCAACTTCCACTTTTAGGGCAGAAGAAAAACCACAAACCCAGCTTTACATTTGGCCTCAATATTGGAGGAGGCATCATCAACACACTCCAAACACAAGTCTAAATTAACAAGTTGTAATCTTCACCGTCTTCGTAGGAAATTGTTGGTGAAAAATAAATCTCAGAAGCTAAACATTGAGATCCCAACATCGAGTACCAATAGGTTCAAAAAAGAGAAAAGAGTTCGACATCGCAAGCGCCCCTTTGATGCCAGGAAAACATAAATCTATTACAGGTAGACATTGGATAGAGTTAAATCAGAGAATCCATAGAAAAATCCATATGAATATGACTACAACAACACCACCACCCCTCTCATTATTTCTACCAACCACATGGTGGAAGTCTTACACTTGTAGAAAGACACCCAAATAGATCTAGAAATATTCAACAAGCCAAGGAGAAAATATGGTTACAAACAAAGTCTTTATACTTACAAAGTCATGATTCAGAAGCCACTTGATACAAAACACCATGAAGAGGCAATAATATGGTCAACGAGATTACTATAGAAATCTTTGGATGTAGTGATCCTGCAATGTTCAATGTCTTGATCAGGAGCTATGGTCAAGCCTTGTTGTTGGAAGCATCTTTCAAGGTATTTGATCGTATGCAAAATTTATGCAAACTTGATATTGATTCCTATAATGATCTTCTAAATGTCTTGGTAGAAAACAATTGCCATGAAATTGTTGTTGCATTCTTCAACCACCTGGCTTGTGCTGGATTTTCTTTCACAGTCTCAACCTTCAATATCACAATTAATGCACTTTGTTATGTTAAGAATGTAAAGGAGGCCACACCCAACTGCATAAATTCCCACCATAGAGTTTTGTGAGGAATTAAGGAAAAAGACCACCCCCAATGAAATTTCCAGCGTAAATTTCGTCAAACCGATAGAGGTAAACTACAACATATGCCAGAAAAGGTAAATATGGTTTTTGTCGCTACGGTGCGGTATCTCGTATGCTAATGGGTCCTTCAGAATGATCGGGATCTGACAAAATCAAGTACAAATATCTTGTATGCCAATAGTGTGAGAATGACCGGTCTCTTTGAACATATCCTGCAACAATCAATTAAAAATATCTCCATACCCAAACACACCTGTAGAATGATCGAGATCTGACAAACCATATCCTGTAGAATGATTGGGATTTGAAAAAATCACATCCTGCAACAATAAGTACAAATATCTCCATACCCAAATGCACCTGCTGAATGATCGGGCTCTAACAAAGTCCCACAGAAAAGACAAATGAATAATGACTGTTGAAGGACAGAACCTTCGGGAATTTGACGAAAAATACGAATGAACCGAGACTGCTTGAAAGAGTAGAATCATTCAAATTTTTAATGCAAACCCATTTTGGATTATAATTAGCAAGAGTACTTAGACACTGGAAGCTCTTCTTCAAGTTTGAAAGAGTTGGATGTAAGGGGCTTTTCAAAGTATAGTATAAAATTGATGTATTGGTTGAAAGTTAAAAGACACCACTTTTTTCCAAAGGGTACTTATACGAAGTCAACAATGTTATCAAAACTAGAATGGTTTTGCCAAAATTCAGTGATTTAATTGATTTACAAATCTAACCAATCCAAATCATGGTCTTTAACTATAAACTATATACTCCGTATGATAAAATGATTGTTTCATATGGAACTGGATGGTTCAGTAGGATATATATGAAAGATAAGGAGATTGTCATATTATGGCATTCTCTTATTTTTCATTTTCTATCAATTTGCTTAAATTTTTAACATTACCATTAATTGTTTCAAGATGTTTAGAATTTTAGATGCCATTCAAAATTCAAGAGACTTAATTGTTTTTAGGATTTTGGGATTGCAACATTTCCATTAGATTATTTCATGTATGAGGGAATGTAATTGGAAATTAATTAAGAGCATCAACCCCATTTATGTAGACCAATGTTAGTGGTGTGGATTGTTAATGACCTCCAATGTCAATATACATTGAACAAGTGCTCGCTTTAATAATTTGTAATCTACTTGTTGAATCATTTCGAGTGCTTCATTCATTATAATAATTTTCCACAATGTGCAGCTTTTGGTCTATACAATCTGTAGCTCTTCAACTTAATCATAGTTGAGTGTAGTTGCCTAACATTGCAGGAATTGAACATTGCATATATTCATAGACCTTTGGAACTAGGCAAATATATCATACCTTGCCAATTTATGTTTGACAACCATAGATTCTATCCATACTGTGTACATGGCCTTTAAATATTTGGATTAGTATTTTTCCCTATCTTGCTTAGAGTATTTCACAACTTGAAAACTGCATTTTCTTGTTCCCATCTCTTTTCAAGAGTCTTTGAGAGTGGAGAGTAAGCCCATACGTTTCTAATTTGTATTAAATGTTGTTAATTCCCTAGTGGAAGTGGGGGTAATTCATTGTATCTTGTGAATGACCTAAATCCAAGCTATGCACATGATCATATGGTGTTATTGGAAAGTAAGAGGTTTTATTCTATGTTCATTTGGGTTCAAACATCAATTATGTTTGTTTTCAAAGGATGGTAGGGAAGTCCATCCATGAAAGGATTTTAGTTTTGCATTTTTATGGAGTTTGATTTATTAATCTTATAGAAAACATGAGCTCTCTATGGATATACTTGTATTGACATGATATAAAATTGGTAGATTGACAGAATTTGGTGTGAAACATATGCAATTCTCATCTTTTCTAAGCATTGCATTGACTATTGGACTATCATTCTTCAACATTCTTTGTTTCATTGATCTCTTGATTGGGTTTCCTTTGACCCATTTTCCCTTCCCCATTATAATTTTGTAGGGTCTTGTGACTATCTAACGCTACAAATTGATTAGTCACCCCTGGAATCCCAGTGGGGTCATTATTAGCTTTATACTATTATTTTATATGGCATTTTATTTGCTTATACTAATACACATTAGGGCTCTTGTTTGTTACAACTTGATAATATGATATAAAGGGGGTATTCAAAATGAGTTGATAAAAATGGATACCTGCAATATCTGGTAAAACTAGGGGTTTTCTTAATTGGAAAGGTATATTGGGAGGGGGGTTAGATAATACAATTTTAGGAGGCATTTTCCAATATTCAGTGAAATTAGAGATATTCTTTAATATCCTACACTGGGGGGTTTTGTGCTTGCAAATAATAAGACTCTCCCTCACAACCATGTTAACTAAGAGCCCGTTTGACAAATTATAGGAGATTGTAGCTTCACTATCTTCCATACCCCCTTCCTACTGATGTGAACATAAGTTGTATTTGGTTTAATATAGAACAATGATCCTAATATTACCTTGTTTTATTATGCCATTTTTAGTCAAATTCATCTACAAGATAACAAATTTATTATGTCATAACAAGCAAAAAAAACAATGCTCTTAAGCATTGAACATTTGTTAAGCACAGTAATGCCTTTGTAAGGTAGAATATAATATAAAATTTAAAACCAAACATAAGATTCTATGTGCAAATTTCTTTCAAGGAAATGGTGAATTATTTGTTTTTTTTACAACTGCTTCTCACTTATGTCTATTTTACTTCTCGAGACACTAAAACCATCTCTTGGTCTACAAAAATGCAAGAAGTTCAAGATCCCAGTTGTGGAAAACAAACCTGAATGACAAGGATAACGTTGTCACTCATGGCCATCTTAACTAGAGGCCCACTTCACAACTGCTGAGAGATTTTACCTTCGCTATCTTCCTTATCACCATCATAATCATGTGAATATAAGTTTTAATTGGCTTAATATACAATGGGTTATGTTTTACATGACTAAAGGATTACCTTCATCTAAAGGATTAAGGAACTTTGCTTTGGTTTTGTTGATCTCTTCAATAATTTCAATGTTACCCTCACTTTCATTTCAGCCTTGTTGGTTGAAGAAATATTTAACGAGTCTCGATGCTCGAAAGCATTAGATGCTTAACCAATATATTGCAATGACTTTGATTTCAGGCTGACAGATTGAAGAAACATTTAAGATGTATCAATGCTACTAGGCGTTACGGTGATGCTCTTGTAAGTTAAAATAGAAAAAAAAATATTAAAGTTAACATAAGATTGTAAATGCAATTTGTTTTTAAACATATGGAAAATTATATATCATTGTTTGATGCAAAATATGTCAAGCAATGCCTAATCATTTCTCATTTTTTTACTACATATGGACAATGCTTCTCGCTTCGGTCTACTTTACTTTTGCATCCACCGAAACCATTTACTGGTCCTCACAACATCAACGAAGGACTTCCTCTTTTTCTTGTTATTATAAACAAGCTGAAATATGGTCTAACACACCATGAAGTCATAGCCATTGGAATTCAAAGGCTTATTTATGTTGATGAAAAGAATCAACACAGACAATGCTATGCCACCGAATTTACGGGTAAGTGCCTTAGCAGTATTACATGCACACACAAACATGAAATTCATTATTTCCACTAGCATAAAAGATGTAATAAGTTTATTTTACATTGGACTGAGAATTTTCTACCATCCCACCCAGTTCTATGTAACCAGTCGTAGATCCACCGTAAAAAAAGGTTGTTTCGTGCCAAGATCTACGCGATCGAATGACCATCAGTGATGGCGAGTGGCACCAGATACAAAGTAATTGCCAAAAGTAGTTGATGTTGATAAAACAACAGTATATTCAGTGGATTATGCAGTTGTTGGGAGGCGAAGAGAAGTTCAGACAGGCAGAGACACCGGGAAAGTGAAGATTCCAATTCTGGAGCAGACACATAACCTAAAGAATAACCTACAAAACCTAAAGAACCTCGAGTAAGTATAGAGAGGCCTATATATATATATATATATATACTTACTAGGGCCAACAGATAAAAATGAAGCAGAAGTTTCCTAAGTAATCACACTCCCTTTCTTTCCTCAACTCCATCAGAATACGTATAGGATAAAAAAACACCATCGTTAAGATAGACAATGCAAGAGCTAGATAATAAATTAAAATAACACACGGATCAAAACAAAAATTACAAACACAGTTTACAAGCTATGCTTCTTAGAGTTTATCTGTATGAAATTATGGTTTTTGCAGAGTTTTTCTTAAAACTGAATCATGAGTATGTACTTGCCAGTTCCTGTGCTTGCTGCTCTCTCTAGAAGCCTTGGACCTTTTGGGACTCTTAATCATTACCACATGGGTTGCATCCAACACTGTTGTATATAGACACACAATATTGATCACAATATATGAAAATCTACAGAATAATCCTATACCATGGGATCTCTTTGTCTAAGCCAGTCTGGTGAATATGATTGCATGGAATATCTTTGTTGAAGCCAATTTCATGAATACTATTACAGATTGTTAATAAAATGGAGAGAGGAGAACTAGATGAGTAACAATCAAGAATGGGTGAACTAATTATCTATTGCTATACAATATTATATATATGTTACATAATTGACGGTTTTAGCCAATACTGGCTAACCAATTATGGAACTTACTAACTGAATAGGCTAACATAGAATAACTAATGAGATTATTACTTCTAACACTCCTTAATCTCGAGAGTTACTTACTCAAGTATGATACTCTAATAGCCAAATTCTAACATGCAAATGCCTACTGGTCTATGTCTTAACTAGGCTTACAAACACTTAAACAAAATTTTAAAAACTTTTGATTTTCAACTTTGATTCAAAAATCTTTGGTTTTCAACTGCAAAACTCTGTTATTTTTCTTATTCCGATGATGATACTCCAAAACTTTCTTTCGATATTTTTCTTCTTCTACAATGCTTTAGTTTTCAACTCTGATTCATGACTTTTAGTTTTCAATTATGATTAATGACACTGCTGCAAAATGAGTAACAACCAAGAATGGTTAAACTAATTATCTATTGCTGTACAATAGTATATATATGTTACATAATTGATGGTTTTAGCCAATACTTGCTAACCGATTAGGGAACTAACTAACTGAATAGACTAACTAATGAGTTTATGATATTACTATTCTTAACACTCCTTAATCTCGAGAGTTACTTAATTAATTATGATACTTTAATAGCAAAATTTTGAAATGAAAATGCTTGCTAGTCTATGTCTCAACTAGGCTTACAAACACTTAACAAAATTTCAAATTTTTTGATTTTCAACTCAGATTTAAAAACTTTTGGTTTTCAACTCTAAATCATGACTTTTGGTTTTCAATTCTGATAAATGTCACTGCTGCAAACTCTAATATTTTTCTTCTTTTGATCTTTTTTATTCATGACCATGACGCAAAACTTTCTTCTGGTGTTTTTCTTCTTCTTTATTGTTTCATCAGATTATTTAGGCTTGCTTATGATTACTACTATTGTTCATCTTTCGGCTTTCAACATACCATTGGAAATATATATGGTCCATCAACTAATCCCCATGTATCAAAGATGCATTTTCTTATCTTCAACCTTGATAAAGTTTAGGCGATGGGTACACCTGTCACCCCCATTACCTCTAGCAGTGGTCTATTCCACAACTTGACAAAACAAACCTCTCTATGAGAGTATCAAATCTTGTGATATCAAGTGCCTTAACACTACAAGTATGCCTATTGAGGAAGCATACAACAAACAAGCTTACAACAAAATGGAGACAAAAACATGCTTATGACAAGGCATTGCAACATGGACCAAAAACTCAGAAAACTGGAAAACTCGGAGGTGTCGAGTACAACCGATCATGCACATTAACATAACATATGCCCAATTAAATTGTTCATGCGTCTTTTATGCTTCAAAAACAAAAAACATTGTCATATAAGTACCGACTAGGATGGCAACTGTACCTTTGGGCCAAACATTTGTACATAGATTGAATTTATGACAACCCTATGGATATACTTTCATCTACCAAAACATCTAGGTACCATCTACGATGCTCTCTAGTTTGCTAGGAAAGTACTCTAGCTATGGGGTTTATCAAAATCAACCAACATTGTGCTATACTGACACAATGTAAGGATGACAGTATAGTTTACAACATATCATATTAATTTACTTGAGCCACATGGGGCAATCTTGATGCATTCACAAGCAACAACCTCATATCTTGATCATGTACAAAATGGTATTTCTGTCTTTCCTCTTTATCATTTCTACTTCAATGTTCATGGTCATTCTTCCATTTTCATTCAATGTTCCTTGCTAGAGTTGTGAATTCCAACAATGAAACTATATTGAGTTCACAAAGCTCAATATTTCCATCTTTAATCTTGAACATATTTATATCAACTAAAACTCAATTTGAGCATTGAAGAAGAATAAAAGGATTGAAAGAAAAAGATTGGAAGAAGAAAAATCGCAGAGTTTTGCAGACAAATGCCCCGTTTCATAATAGAATTTAAGAAGAAAAATGTCGTTGATTGGTTGAAGCAGTCACCTGCATAAAAAAAGTATGTACCAATCGCTGAATAAATTGTTGCATAACAAAAATAATTGTGAAAATAGGAAGAGTAGCCGTAGGTTCGTTGGAATATTGAGGAATTTAAAATCTTGTTTTTGAGCATTGGTTTTTATTTAAAAAAATATTCTGTAAACTCGAACTAAATCACCAGTACATGTGGACATTTTTTCCATGGAAAATTGTTGCAATTGCAACACTTGTTTGTTTCTATAGCGACGAACATGACCCCTTCTTTTTGTGGGAAAACTTTCGTCGCTATAGCAATGCTTTTCACACTTCGTCACTCTTGCAACAAATGGCTCAAGTTGTTATTGCGACGAATACATGGCTTCTACTGCGATAGTGTTTTGTCGCTCTTGCGATGAATAATTCATTTTGTATTCCGATGAAGTTTTGTCACTATTGTGACCAGGTGATTGTTTTTCTTTGCGACGGAAGAGCATCGCTATTACAACAATGTTTTAGCGACAAACACTCGACAACCATCGCTATAGCGATGAAGTTCCCTTTTTAAAGCATACCATGATCCGTCGCTCTAGAGAAGATCCCCCTTTACAAAAAAAAATTGGAGCTATGGGTCTAGCGATGAACGGGTTGTCGGTCTAGTGACGATGCCTGCGTGGGTGTAGCTACGAAGAGTGTATCTATAGCAATGGCGGGCTATTTTAAAAAAAACAACGGTTTTGTGATGAGGGTTGCGTTGGTCTAACAACAAAATCTTGTCGCTATAGTGATGGTTGGTTTGATTTTAAAAAAAAACACAACGATGTTGTGATGTCACTTCATTGGTGTAGTGATGACACACCCGTCACTATAGAGACGGTAAACAATATTTAGAAAGAAAAGAACAACATTGTCGTGACGAAATCCCGTCACTATAGCGACGAACATTCCTAGCTCAAGTTCTGACGAACTTGCTATATTAGCGACGTAAATGTCTGTCGCTAGTATAGCAAGTTCGTCGGAACTTGAGCTAGATATGTTTGTCGCTTTAATGAAATAAATGTTGCATTTTCACCAATGACAAAGAGTTGTAAAATATACCACACATGGGGAACATTTAACCAAAACCTATACAATAAAAAACATACAAATATCTTTAAATTACTATCGAAAAATGTGGAAATTGACACCTATAACCAAGGTAAGCAATTATCATGCAAAGGTTCTCTATTCATACTACTATAGATTCATCTATTTTTATAAATCATACTAGTATTCATTAAACATTTTATATGCATGTAAAACTGCAAGCCTGTAGGCAAGCACACATGCTAGAGAGGGCGCGCATAGTAGCATACACAAGTAAGAAAGGAAGACAGACCAATTGAATATACATAAGAAATGTCATCCAGATGCACTGTATTTGATTTCAAAGATTCCAACCTTTAATGGTTGAAGGATGCCAGAGACATATGGTGAATGTCGAACTGGAAGTGGTTTGTTTGTCATTCTATACGTAGCAGTGATTCCCTTAATTTTCCTCTAACCCTGCAAAACAGAAAGTCATAATTCTTAAGTACTATCATTTGGTTCCTATTTTCAAAATTTATAGCTATAAGTAGAAGACAAATTACAAATACATAAATTATAGCCCATTTTATGACCAAAAATAACTTTGAGGTAGAACAAAGAGTATCCATATCAACCATAGTAAACAATTCTTGTTTGGAAAACCTCATATGGCAACATGCTTTCAGTGCAGGGAAAGAAGCCAAACATCATACAACAGGAACAAACAAGATGTTTGCGTTACCAGCCNAGTAAACAATTCTTGTTTGGAAAACCTCATATGGCAACATGCTTTCAGTGCAGGGAAAGAAGCCAAACATCATACAACAGGAACAAACAAGATGTTTGCGTTCCCAGCCGATGGCACTAATTCCTCACTTACAACCTATCTTCTATTCTCTTCGAGTATAGTTTCCTCCACAATTTTGATGAAGAATACCTTCAACTGAACTGATATATTTGAAGCAATTACACATTGAGGCATTTCCTAGCCCCATAAATTTTAGTGCCATGCTTCTATTCTTCCCACCTTTAAGAAGTGCATGATAATGGCACAAATCTTAAGGAAAGGGCATTCTTCCTCAAGAATCAATTTTTAGAAATATGAAACTAACTAAATACATGAACTCAACAATCCACCAAGAAATCATTATCATTCTTCATCAAATAAAAACAGGCATCACTACCTGTGTAACAATAAATTTCATATTCCAATTTCAACCATAATAATGACAAGTAAGCGATCTCACGAAATAATGCATTGAAAATAAGAAAATGACAAGTGCATTGCCTCTTACCAAGAGCTAATTCTCATATAGTCTATGGAAAAGTTGAATGACAATGCACTTAGTGCCATTTTGATTAAATTTCTTAGTCAAACCAAAGCTCCAATTCAGGTAAGTGTAGAATATTTAACAATTTGATTCCATGTAATTTACATCTTTCAGGCTCATATATAATCTTCCAAGAATATATAGTAATGTCAAGACTCAATCGATGCTTAAATATTCTACCATGCTCCTATTCCAGCAGTCTATGGAATAGACAGTCAATTTTCGTCGAAACTTGAGCTAGGTATGTTCATTTCTTTAAAGCAGTTTATCAAGAGCATTACAAAGGATGAAAAGGATCATAAAATATTTCAATACAGTAATATAAAAAAGTCCAAACATAGTTTTGGAATTTTATGAGCAACATGAAGTTTAATTACAATAATTCAAAATAATATATGATAACATATGTTTAAAAAAAAACAAAGTTCCCTTGAAGCTATTATAGATTATAACATACTATCATAGAAGCAACTTGCAAAAAAACTACATGCAAAAGAAAAATTAATAGGTACTAGGATCATTGTCCATCACCAATACATCTTCACTATTCTTACCATCTTCCTTAATGTTTCCCTTAACATCATCCTCTTGGTTCTCACAATTATCTTCATGTAATGTCCCCAAAAATTGAAAATGTTTGTTTGTTTTTTTTTTTGTTTTTTTTTGGTTTTTGTTTTTTTTCAGGCTTGTAAAAACTACCTACACAGAATATTATTTAACTTACAAAATATACGTATGTTAAATGTACCACTGTTTGGTCATAAGTTGTTCTTACATTTTATTATCTTTCTCTCAATTAGGATTATTACTATATTTTACTTTTAGAAGTCATGATGCTGATTACTACTTGATTCTTATGGTTGTACTTTGTTGTGTATGTGTTAGTTACTTGTTTATATACTTGTTCATTTCTGCGTAAGTTTATTGATTATTTGCAAAGTCCTGACTTAACTTTGTTTATGGAAACAAAGTGGGCAGAGTGGCAGGATTCGTTCTCCCATGACGGTCTAAGAGGTAAAGTGTTTACTTGTTTGCAAGCTTACTTAATTCATTTGGAACTAAGGCACCTCTTTCATTTTACTTGTAGGTTTACCTCACGATGAAGCCTTATTTAAAGAGCACTAAATATCTTGATCTTTGATATACCTATTGTTTATTACTACAATTCATTACTGACTCAGATTTATAGCAAGGTAATTACTATTTCCATTAATTAGTTATCATAGTTAAATTATCTATGTTGTACTTTTATTATGTATTTATATTTCAGGTTGATTTTATTATAAGCATTAACATAACATTTATTTTTTTCTGGGTAGGTTATGAACTTGGGCTCAAAGATCAACCTTTGATTTTAAACATGATTATTACCATGGCATATTTCATATGCCATGGTTCTTAAGCTTAATGCTTATGGCATATGGTAAAGCAAAGGTTTAAGGCTTAAGCCTATGGTTATGCGATACCCATTTATATATTATACGTGGTATTTAAAATTTGGGTTGTCATATATATTGTATGGAGTATACATTACAAAAAACTTTGTGATGTATTATACTTGTAATAAGTTTTCGGGTGGCGCGTTAACATATGGTTGAACCATATAAGATTGGGGTTTAAGTCTTGCATGGAGATGGAGACCAACGTTAATGCATTGTTTGCAAAATATGGAGAAGTGGGTTTTGTGTCAATAGTGGACACCAGACTGACACCATTAATGCTCCTTGGGTATCGTGGCAGACCCAATATAGGGTTTGGCTTCCACAATGTCTTGTCATTTCGTTTTTGTTGTTTGGGGTTCGGTCTTGTCTCTACGTAAGGGAAAGATGGAGGCGACTACTGGTTAATCGAAGGTAAGCTATGTTGGTTTCATGGAAACGTTTGGTATTTGTTTCGTGGCTCCACAGTTCATACTCCTCATTCCTTGTTTTGCTTGCTTCTTTGCAGGTGCCAAGGTTGGCAAAGAGCAGTGTGGCTCAAATCTTCGTCGCTGGTTCATAGGTGATTCCAAGGTGTAAGGTAAGCCTGTCAAACAAGCTCATGCTTGTTACCCTTCAACCTTTTGGGTAGTACTGAGTTCCAACTCGTAGTTTGGTTTGGGGTTTTCACTGTGGGGTTTGACGCGCCTTCGGGCTTGTGTATACAAAGTTTGGGTTTGTAAAACAATGGTGTTGTTAGTAGTGAAATTGGGGAACTTCAGGCTGTTTAGCAGACTCTATGTTTTGTTTATGTAATTCATAATTCGTATGGGGGATTTAAGCCATAGGCTGCACCATTGCTTGCAATGATGCCATAGCCCTTAGCACAACTGTGTAAGATTGAATTTGATGTTGGAAATATTGTACATAATATATACTGTGTTTATGAATTGACAAAGGTTATTACATTAAACTATGGATGTGATGAATTGATACTGTGCTATTTGTTTACTCTGTGGGTTAAATGTGGCATTTTCCTTCGTTGATGGACTATGTGTTAAGTGTTTTCCTTTAGCTATTATAATTGACAGGGTTGGGTAGAGTCCATGCTATGTATGGCATGAGCCTTCCCCAAGGTTGTTGTGATAGCTTTGGTTGGTGGCATTAATGTTATTAATTCGTTGATTAGTATGTAATGTGGAGTGTGTAAGAGCCATGGGTGGAAACCCACGATAGCTTTCGTCACTGTAGATTATTTTATAAGGGACTGTATATTTTGAATAATTTTGGCCGAGGTTGTGCTATTGTAAGTGAATACCCACAGGGTTCAAATCCTATTCGTGGTTGATGTAATGGGTGGAAACCCATGATGGCCTTCATCACTGTAGATTATTTTATAAGGCAATGTATATTTTGAATAATTTTGGTCGAGGCCGTGCTATTGTAAATGAATACCCACAGGGTTCAAATCCTGTTCGTGGTTGATATAACAAGTTGTATTTAAATATATGGATGCGAATTGGGGCTTCGATTCCCACAGGTTTTGATTCCTATCCACCCTTGTAATTACTTTGGACTATGTAGAGATTTCGATAGGGTTTATAAAATGATAATGATTTCTGTGTGTTAATGATGATACGGGGTTTTAATTCTTTAGATGGAATGACAACAGAGTTATGTAAAAGATTATTGTGCAAGCATTTTATATTATGGTTATTTATTGAGGCCTACGACTTGGATTTGTAAACCCATGGGGGTCGATACTATGACCTCTGTTGTAACTTACAGAGTTCTTTGATTTCTTTTAAAAAGTTTACTTGGTTAATTAATATGCAATAGTTGTGAGGGATATTAGATGGGACCTTTAAATGATTTATGCATGTGATTATGATGTTTTTTATTTAAATATTATGACTATGGATTTAGTGTAGGAAGGAGATTTGAATCTTGGACCAAACGAATGGTCACTATACTTACTTTGTTCACTTATTTATGATGATGTTATTTTAAGTGGAATGATTTAGTATTTAGCTTTGTATTTAATATGCAGACCTTGGAAGGTCTTTCCTGGTTTATTTATCTTGGATTTAATGTGGAACATTCATTTTGTACTTTAGTTTATATTTATTGTAATTAGTAGATTAGATTCTTAATTCTAGTTAACCTCTGATTGCATATATATTTATATATATAATAGTTTAGTTGTAGATAAAAACCATGTTTATCTAAGTTGTAAGTATATACTTATGTATTTAAAAATTACTTCTAAGATTAATTTAATTAAATATAAAACATGCCTCTATTGACAAATGGAATATGTCAGTAGAGTATCAAGATCAAATGGACAAATAACATTATCAAGATCAAATGGACAAATAACATCAAATCTGAAATAAACCTAGTTTGTAAGTTAGCACAGTTTCAATAGGAAAACTAATAATACAAGAGTTAAATTTCAGAAGTAGTCTAAGAAATAAACCATGGATAAATTTAACATATGAACAATTTACAAACTAGGGTTATACTATAAAATTGTAAACCCTAAAAGATAAGGCCAGAGAAACAATTACATAGGGTTAGGAATATAATATGAACCTTTACCTAAACCAGCCAACATCTATGCTAAAAAATGAATTAGACATACTAGGATTTCATACCTGTAATTTTCTGAAGCTCCTTTAACGGCCGAACCTGCACACTTTAAATAACCAGCATTAACAAATCATAGACAGATCTGACCTCTGTATTAGATGACCGAATCACTTGGGAACTACCACGTTCCACCCAACCATGACTAGAAATCGTTCTTGGTTTCAATATGGATCCCCCAAAGCTGGATTCCAACATGCAAGTAGCTTAGAGCTCCTAAGGTAGGGTTTTCTGATTGGTAATCAGTTTTGGATCAGTTCTCTTTTTTCTTGCAGGAAAATTGTTCTCCAAGAATTCACTTGAGAGCAAAACAGGCAGAATAATGATTCTCCCAAGATAGATCAGGACCCCAATCCTTTCTTTGGCTTGAGTCTTTATAGACAAACTTTTCAATCAAAGGGACAATTAAATCAAGAAACCATGGTTTCTTGATTTAACCCTTTTTAATTAATTTGGGTAATTTTTAATATTTTAACTTAGGAACTTTCAACTAGTTCCCAATTAGACTTTTGTAGGTATTGGACTATTTATTATCTGTAAATAATAAATAATAATGGATGGAGCTTTTCTTTCTTTCTTTCATCATTAATATTATTATTATATTTATTCTTTATACATCCCATGTATAAAATACATAATAATATAAAACTTGTTAACATTTATCTTTGGGCATCATATAGCATGATCCCTAGACTTAATGAAACTTCTTCATTAAGGTCAAGTAGGTAGATGGTTAGGTCTACTAGGCTAGGTAACTCTAAACATCTTTGCAGATTGGATTTCCCTCGTATAACGTGGTAGTTATTCAGTACTTGATGAGAATACAGAAATTCAAAATTTCATTTAATCACTTATAGATAAGTATGATGAGATAAATATTTTTCTCGAGTCGTTTTCACTCAGAAGTTATTAAATTATTTTCAGTAACCCCTAGTGCTTACCAGAGCCCATACTCAATGCTTTAATAGGGAGTTACAACTTAGTGCAATTCTAGAGCTCTTCGCTCAACACTAATGCTAGGATGTACTTGTATGATACACCTAGGGATATAATGGCCAAGGATCCGATGCTCCAAATATTAAGCCCAACATCAACATGGAAGGCTCCAGGGATTATCCCCAACACTTCCAAATATTATCTTTTCATGTGTTCCAGAGCTTCTCGCTCAACACAAATGTAAGTACTCATGTGTTCCAGAGCTCCTTGCTCAACACAAACATTAATTACCCATGTGCTCTAGAGATCCTCGCTCAACACAAAACATCAATCACCCATGTGCTCCAGAGCTCCTTGCTTAACACAAAACATTAATCACCCATGTGCTCTAGAGCTCCTCACTCAACACAAAACATTAAGTACTCATGCGCTCTAGATCTCCTCGCTCAACACAAAACATTTCATCAATCATGTGCTTCAAGGTCTGTGCCCAACACAACAAGCATATATATATATATCATCAACAATTAGCTTACGCCCAATATATAAAAAAAATCATCATGTTCATATGCAGTGGGTTCTTCGACCCAATATATCAAAATAAAATATCAAGTCAACATCATAATAAATAGGCACATGCCTATAAGTGTTAGGTCCAAAATTCTGGATATTACACTTCAACAATCTCCCCACTATCCATAGCCTGAGTGCCTTAACTGTCTTTTGTATTTTCATTGCGCTCATTTGAGTTTGAAATATTTATAGTAACCTTAATTCCTTTAACTTGATATTCTTGAGAGCGAACGTTTCCCTCGATATTGTTAAGGTAGGTGTCTAACCAAGATGTGTGGGAGGTGAGGTGGAGGACAACTCATTCAGCTTCTTTAAGATGGTATTCTGCTAAGGTTGCTTGCGATGTTATATGGCAAACAACAACAAAAAAACCATCCATATTAGAGTTCAACTGCCTCATATGACTTCGTATGTTAGGATATCTACTCTAATTTCTTGGATACCATTTGAAAACTCATGAAACTTTCCCTCTATGTACATCAATGGCTTCATATCTCATAGACAAAACATACCTTTCAACACTCCTAAAGCCAATATTCCCAAATTAGGGACGAGGCAATACCAAAGCTAGTCATGAGAATTACTTATTGAAGGATATTGTCCTCATGCATAGTAGACACTGCCTCTAAAAGCCACTCCCATAGGGTGTAGAGTAAAGTGGAAATGTTATCAACTTCCTGTAACATCATCATCTTATCGCAAAAAAACCCTATTTTTCCATTGGATCTCAAATTAAAAAATGAACTATCAAAGCGTGAATATGAAGATACAGAATTCTCTCGAACCGCCATTGTATACTCCTTCATGTGCAATACGAGACACCTAGACTGATGCATTAATAGTTTCAGATTTTACTCTTGCATGAGACTGCAAGATCATTTCCACATTTATAGAGGACTTAATCACCAGCAATCCAAATGCATATATTTTCTCCAATTGGTCATCATTCTTGACACAACCTTTGCTTGGATTCTCTCTGAATTCCACAGGTTAAGCAACAGCAACATGTCCAGCAGCCGAGTTTGACAGATTAGCCTCTTCAACAAAGCTTGCTTGAGATGCCAACCCATACCTATTGCTAACATCAGAGACAGGTAGAGATGCAGACATGACATCATTTGGACTCACGACAACTCATTTTTTTGCTTTCCTCATTGATTCTGGAGCTTCCAATCACATGGTTGCATCCAAACAATCATTTTCTTCATTACAGTCTACTAATGGTCCTATCATTCACATGGGTGATGACAACAAAATTTAAGCCAAAGGAAAGGTTTATATCAAGTTTGAACATGGAAATTTCAATGATGTACTTTATGTGCCCTCTTTAGCTGCAAATCTGTTATCTGTATACCATATGACCCACACTGGCCCTCCAAAGTGAGTGATATTTGGTCCTGACTTAGTGGAGATCACATATATCTCTACTGGGAACATCATAGTGAAGGGTTCTGCAAATCATGTCTCTAAGGCATATGAATTCTCACACTTCCTGCCATTTTAAGAACCAACGCACTCTCAGTTTCCACTTGAAAGGGAAGGTAAAAAAAATCATCTCCTCTTTTTGAAGTTTACACTAGTATTTCAGAATCAGTAACAGAAAAAACGGTTGTATCAGTTTATGAGATTGAAGTTCAGGGTGATTTAGATCCAAATCCAGCTCCTACTCCCAATCCTAAGCCCAAATGGGCACAAAAGGTTATTGGGACAGCTGGGAAGAAGACTGGAATATCATATGACACAAAGAGGACAAAAAATCAGTTTCAGAAAGAGAACCTTGCGCTATGTCATGCAAACTCACTTTTTTTAGAGAGATGTAACCAACTTTGTATGAGATGGAACATGGAAAGGTATGATCAGCTACACTGCTCTTACAAGAACATAGTGGATCATGTGTCTCTTCCTCTAAGAAGAGGAAAATGTTACATTCCTCCTTCCTTCCATCATCATTTTGGGAGATGGATAAGTCTACATGCCAGGCCTCAGGATACCTGTGCACAAATCAACATGCATGCTACTTCGCTACACCACAGAGATGAAGGTTGCAACAACATTTTCTCATGTTTTTTTCACTTGAATCCTGATTCAACCTGCTTAGTTTTGAGGGGGGGGATTTTTCCCTTGTGGGTTTTCCCCGTTTCATTGATTGTATTAAGCAGTTACCTTTTTAGCTGTAATGGGTGACCTATGGTCTTAGTTACCAGGGCCCACAAATTTTCCAAGTTAAATTTCAGGTGGGTGTTGGGATTATGATCCTCTTTTGTCCAAATTGGTCAATTATGCCTAAAATAGGAGTCTTTTCAATGGTTATTGAGTCAGTAGTTCTATTGGGTTCACATGGCCTAATTGAGCCACATGTACCAGTTACTAGAGTGTGGGGAACACTAGTTGAGGCTAAATGCCACTGACTGCACTTGCATGCATCAGTTTAGGTGCCTCCTAGACCAATCCCTACAATTTAGGAGCTAGTGGGAGTGCTCGCACCAACCTACTTCATTTGAGTTCAGTTGGTGACTAGTCAAGCCTAGTTAGGAGTCAGTTACATTTAGTTACATCCAATTAGATTCAATTAGCATTAGTCATTGATTAATTGCACGTAGGAAGGCACATTTCATCGCATAGCACATTCAGTTAGACTAGTTAACTGATTCTAACTGACCAAGGCACTGATTTAGACAACTAGAACTAACTAGTTAAGCTCCGATGGTGATTTAGACACACCCTATTATCCATGTAGTTAGATTGAGTCAATCAATTTGAATTTCCTCTCATCTATTCAAATTGTCTAGTTATTAATACCAGTGTATTACATTGTATTAATTATCCATTTTTACTTTTGATTAATGAAAGCATATACAACTGCAAATCATTATTGCACTGTTTCATATCATATTTTGAGTAAAATTGCTTGTGTAATCTACTTGTGAGTTTTTCCTTGGTTCAAATATTCCTATGAGCTCAATTTTAATATCGGAAAGTACCGGGGTCAATCAAAATTGAAATAGAAGTGTTTGAAACCTTACCTTCTATTTAGACCATAGTAGCCTAATGGTTCACTTATCGACCATCCAAAGCGGCATAAATCCTCGGTGTGCTAGCTATGTCCTCTACCATTGGTTCTTCTTGTAAATTGTGCAAGACTCCATTAGTCTTGTTTTTACAATCTCGAGAATAATGGGGCCCTTGGAATTTCCATCATTTAATTTGCAGCAGGGAAATATTGGCTCCTCCATTTGCTACTAGTATGTTAGCATTTGGTGCTGGTACATTTGGCTTTGTACATGTCTTGTTGAATTTCTTATTGGTTACAAAACAATTGTTCTGTTTTCTAAAAGGTGGTGGGTTGAAACTCGATTTGCGGTTGTCCGAGAAGGTCCTAGACCTGTCTCAACTTCTGTTGATGTTTTCTTGCCTTAGTTGTCCATGCTCGTAGCAAAGCCTAGCTTTGTTTAGGGTAGTGTCCAGAGTTTTAGGAATGTAAAGCTCAATTCTCTCTCAAAAATTGGGAGGAAGACATCCTAAAAACTGTTGTATTTTCACTTTCTCATCCTTTATGTAAGGTACGTAATGTAACAGATCCAAAAATATGTTAATGAAAGAATCCATGGTCATGGAACCCATCCTTAACTCGTGAAATTATTTCACCTTCCCGTCGAATAATCTTTCAGACATGTATTTCTCTTGAAAAATTCTTCGAAAGTTACTCCATCGGATTTCCTTTATCACATCCTTTTTGGTATGCTTTAGGTCTCTCCACCATCCAACTGTTTTTCCATTTAAATTATAGATGGCTATACGGGATTTCATCTCACTAGAGTAGTTGTGTACTCAGAAGTATTTGATCATACCTAGAAGCCATTCTTCATCTTTGTCCTCGGTTTTGATATCTCCTTCATAGGTTGGGGCTCTTATCTTTCTAAACTCTCCCTGGAGGTTGTCATCATTCCTCTGTTTCTTTCTGCAAGGAGAAAGAGAATTATCACTGGGAAAAATGTGATAAACTCAATATGGAGGTTCAGGTGTGTGTTCTTCTTTTCATTCTTCTTTTTGGATTGCTGGCCCGTTTATGATAAAAATATTTCTTGAATTTGTTGGTTGAATGAGTAGGTTGTCCATGCGATCTTCCACCCATCACGTTCCGCAGTAAAGCTTCATTAATTTCTTGTTGCTCCTTTCTTTCATTCATATTATCATCTTTGAAACTCTGTAAGTCTGGCTGCAGACTTTGTATGGCTTTCAGTATATTCGAATTTAATTCAACCACTAGTTCTTCTTCTCGTGTGGGGGTATTCAATTTTCCTTGTCGGTCATTGTCTCCTTCTATTTTCATGATTTGAACTGTTCTTGAATCCTGCAATTTTAAAATATTTAATAACAAATAATTTCCTATAAGTTAACACAATTTCAAATATAATTTATTTTCTGCAACGAATGTTTGGTAACACCCATTAGGTCTCTTAGTGTTTGAATCTGGACTATGATACCACTTGTAATGCCCGTAAAAATCGTAAAAAAATAAAATAAAATTGTAGGCTAATAAAATACTACAATTCAAGGACATTGTTTAAACTTTTGAGGAATGAAGCATGGTTGTGTATTGAACCTAAGTGTAGTAAGCTATTTTTCCCTCTATGTGTTTTCTTGTCTGATGATGATGTGTTTATGTGATGATTTTATATTACTTGGACTTGTTTGTTTGGTTACTCTACCTATCTACTAGTTGCAGACATTTGTCGATCCTTGTTAGGTTACATTTTACTTCTTATTTTATGTCTTAAATTTGTTTATGGTTTTATTTGTTAAAAGGTTGACTTTCCTTCGTATGTCAAGGGGTGAAGTGGCAGGTTTTATCCCTTGAGGGCCCACTCATAAAGGTAAGGATTCCTATTTCTTTAAGGGGCTTACTTAGTTCGTTGTGAACTAATGCAGGCTCCTACTCTTGTGCAGGTTATTCCGGCAGAGAACTCTGTCCAAAGCTGGGTGAAAAGAGGACTAAAGTCCTCGGACTAAATGTTTCTAAGTCCTATGTTCACACAATATTGCCTATATGTATGGTTATAAAATCTATGGTATACATTTTTAAGATTTAAAACCTTATCCAATACATCTACACTACACTATCCTATTCAAAGCTGGGAGAAAGGAGGACTAAAATCTTAGGCCTAACTATGCCTAAGTCCTATGTTCATACAAGATTGATTATATGTATGGTTATAAACTTTATGGTATACACTCTTTAAGGTTTAAAACCTTATCCACCTTGATGTGTGTGTGTGTGTGTGTGTGTGTTTGTGTGTGTGTGTGTGTGTATCGTAAACTATATGGTATAAAGGTTTAGGGTTTATGGCATATTCCATATGCCATAGAAAACATTTCATTAACATGGAAATTGTGGGTTTTATGGCTTTAATGTCGGGAGGGTGGTGCACTATGGATCTACGATGTGAGCATAACTATTGCACTATGGGTTTTGATTTAATAGATAGTGGTGGACAGGGTGTTGACTTCAATGCTTCTAGGGAAGTGTGGGAAGGAAGCCTCAAGCGTTGGTTAGGGTTGGAAATAGATTCATTTGGTTTTTCATTGGTGTTGATTTGGGTGGCCTTATGCATCTGAGAGCCATGTTGCACAACTTCAACAACCTTCCCGCTCACTTGTAAGGTAAGAAATATCATTTTGGTATGAACAATGTAAAGGCTGGTTTGATTTTGTTTATGGCTTGCATACTTCTCATAGTGTTTGTGTGGGTTTGTGCTGGTAACAGAGCGTGGCTCTATTGTGACTTCATGGTGGCTTCCTAGGTTTCCTATGGATCCACTCTACGGGTAAGCCCTGGAAATTGCAAGGCCCTTACCACTGTGTGCTTGTTGACAGAGAATCGAACTCTAGGTGGGGAAAAATGTATAAGTTTTGTTGGTTAGGGTTTGATAGTTTGTGCATCCAATGGATGCGATTATATAGTCCTCGCCATGACTCTGTCGTATGTAACCTTTTGGGAAAAGGATTTAGACTGACCAAACTTGGCTCGGCTATGTGTATGACTTCGTCGTGTTGCAAAGTTTTATAATGGGTTATGTTTACTTTTAATGGAAACTATGTGTTTAAATTAATGGTGCGTTTCATTTGCTTATAGTTCCATTGCTTGCAATGGCACCGTGGGTAGCTTGACTATGTATTTTATGCAATGTATTTTTATGATGAGACTTGTGTGGTAAAATTGTAGATGTATGAGTTTAATAAATGTTGTGGCTGGATTTTCACCTTACGACCATGAGCATTTAAGCTTGGCTCAGCCCTTAGGTGGATACGCACCTTGTAATTATGGGTTTATGTTTATTATAATGTGACTGTGCAAATGGTTATAAAAGCATAGCTCTGTTTTGTTTAAACTGTTGGTTTATATTGCAGACCTTTCAGGCATCTTGAGAGGTGATACCCTTACTGTATAATTTTGCAGCGTTTCATTTTGTTTTAAATGGTGCCTACATGATTCGATCCTGGGATGTTCAACGATTTATGTTTGTTTTTAATAGCATGGGTTTTGGGAATCTCACAGAATTCAATCGTGGATGCGTTTCAATATAATAATAAACAGATTGACTCTGTCTTGATAATTTCGTTGATGTATTTAGTTGTTTTAATGCTTTGTTATCGTTTTTAGTTGTTGAGATGTTTGTAAGTAATTGACCTACAACCAAACCTTCACAGGTTTCAATGGATGGGCTGGGTTAAAAGTTTTGTAATGAAATCGTGAGATTCTGCAGCCAATCCTGGATGGGATTCGATGGCTGGGTTGGGTTAATAAAACTTTAGCAGCATTATGTTTTCTTTAGCATGGATTTATAATGTTTATTAAAGGTTTTGATTGGTGTTTCGATATGATGTTTATGGTTTATTTATTATGTGGAAAAACAATAGCATACTCGCTGGCAATATGAAATCTGCAAGTTTTAGAAATATATGTTTAGAGATTGATTTTAATGGTGTGAGAGATTTGAACTATGGTTTAATTTATTTATTTTAGTTGGTATTTTATTAATTATTTAAAATGTTTTGAACATAGTTTTAAGTTCTAGAACTCGGAGATTTGACCTCTGGTCTGTAGGTTTATAATTTTTATAAATAGTTTATATGAATGTTTTAGATGTGGAGTTTGTAATACTATTTTATTTTTAAATGCTAATAAGTTTTATTTTGCCTAGCTTTATAAAAGCTCTGTTTAACTTTTTATCTAAGTTTGAACAATAAACAAAAAGCTAGTTATCTCAAATAAATAGGGTTTAAGTCTAACATAAACTCTGTTAGATAATTGTACATCAAATACTAAGAAGTTTTAAACTATAAAATCCTATCTAGGAAACTAATGGCCGAATTTAATGTTTAAGCAGTAAATCAACTTGTAACATATAATATATCCCTAGGGTTTTAAGTAGAGATAGTTAAGACTGAGATTCTAGAAACAAATGAAAAAACCTAGTTGCAGCATACATTTCATATACATATTTTTCATTCAAGATTGTAAACCTTACTGTGATAGAATCTATAATAATTGTAGAGAAGGTAAAAACCTCACACCTGAAATTTGTAGCTATTTAATGGTTAGAACCCTGCACACTCAAGCACACAGATTTAATAAGAACATAGATAATTGTGACCTCTGATCTGTCAACCGAATAACTTGGGAATTACCATGCTCCTCCCAACCATGACTCAGAACCGTTCTTGGTTTCAATTCGCATCCCCCTGAGCTGGTTCCAACATACAAGTAGTCTAAAGCTCCTAAAGGTAAGGCTTCACCTATCTGAAATAATAGGTTCTGTACCAGATCGCTTTCATTTTTGGAAAATTCTCTCCAAAAAATCTTAGGAGAATAATGATCAGATATAATATAATGGGATCCCCAAACCTTTCTTTGGATTTGGTCTTTATAGACAATTTTTAGGAAAATGGACAGTTAAATTTCAGTTAGATCAAGAATCATTTGTTTTCTTGAAATAACATTTTACTTAATTTATGTTAAATTAATATTTATTTAACTTAACTTAGGAACTCTATGACTAGTTCCTATTTTGACCCCTTTTAGGTACTAAAATATTCAATGAATTATTTTAGTAAATAATAATACATAGATCCTTTAGTTATTATTTATAGTTCTATTATTAATACATATGCTTACTCTTTTATTCATAACATATATAAACTATTTATATATACAGATATCATTGTTTAACATTTTTACTTTTGCTATCATATAGCATGATCCCAAATCAGATGGTACTTTATTTGGCTTATAATCACTTGTTTTATTAAGACCTTCAGGTAAGGTTTGTCAACTAAGTTAGGCATCTCTAAACCTCCTTGCATGTTGGATTACTTTGTATATCGTGGTACTTCCTCAGTGCTTGATGAGAAACATAAATTCAAAATTTCATTTAATGAACTTAAAAATAAGTAAGATGATGTCGATGTTTTGTTAGAGTCGTTTTCACTCAACATAATTAATTTCCAATAACTCCTAGCGTTATTCGGAGCCCACACTCAATGCTAAGAAGCAGGGAGTTACACCTTAGTGAAATTTTAGAGCTTCTCGCTCAACACTAATGCTAGGATATACTTGTATAATAAACCTAGGGATATAATGGCTAAGGATCCAATGTTCCAAAGCTTATACTCAACATCAATTTGGAATGTTCTAGGGATTATTCCCAGCGCTTCCAATTCTTATCTTTTCCTGTGCTTTAGAGATTTTTTCTCAACACAAACGTTTCATAATTCATGCGCTCTAGAGCTAATGCTCAACACAAACATCAAATACTCATGTGCTTTAGAGCTCGTGCTCAACACAAACATTAAATTACTCATGTTCTTTCATAGCTCTCATTCAACACAAATATTAAATTACTCATGTGCTTTCATAGCTCACGCTCAACACAAACATTAAATTACTCATGTGCTTCCACAGCTCACACTCAACACAAACATTAAATTACTGATGTGCTTCAGAACCCATGCTCAACACAACATCTCATCAATCATGTGCTTCAAGGTCCATGCCCAACACATGAAATCGCATACACGCTAAATAAAACATATGCATTGGATTATGCCCAATATATCAAACAAATAATCATACTCATGTGCAGTGGGCTCTTATGCCCAATATACAAAATATAACATCAAAGCAACATCACATGCAATGGGACTTATGCCCATAAGTGTTATGTCAAAATTCAGGATATTATATTGTTACCACCCTCAAAATGCATATTTTATTTCGCATTTTTTGCATATTTCTCTAACCAACACAACGGAAGGTAATGGAGCTCATTTATTATTACATCATTCTAGGAGAGACTTGACAAATCTTTCAAACCTTGACTAGTTGATATTTACTATCCAAGGATCTAAGAAACAATAGGGTATGAAGCACAAGTTGCAACACTTGCAAAGTCGCAATCCAAAATTGTGTTATAATATTTCCTTCTACTGTGCAAAGCCTCTAAGATGTGATATAGATTCATTAACGGAAAAATAAGATATATGAATAGAAAAACATACAATAACTAACCAAAAATACTATTTTCCATTTCCATCTCGAAGTATCCTCCATAACCCCAACTATATCCCTAGGAATTTTTGATGGTTTGGTATGGAGTCCCCTCCTCACTAACACCCTTTATCGCCATCTATGTTAGACCCTATATCCGGTGAAGTGTCGATGGAATATTAAGAAGGCATCTCTGCACTTCCATCACTTTCTCCCCATAATCCTCCTCTCCTCTTCCCTTCTGGTAGAATATCTCAAAATCAAATAAGACTCTTGAGCCACAAAATGTGTGTTTTTCTTTGGCTTTTCATCTCCAATTGCATCGAACGCCATTGTATTTGTGTACAACCAAATTGAGTTGAAAAGTGACTAGAGATGAACCCTCAAAGAGCTCTGATCCCTTGAGAATGTATTCATTTCCACGAGTCAGGTGTGTGATATCATCTTCTCATAAATCTTGCTAGACATATCCATTCTTGTAGCTCCTACATATCACAAAACCAAAAATGAACAATTCAAATTAGTAACATATCAAAGCCATCAAAGCTCTGGAAACAACATATTGTTTTTCCATGAATTCATATCCATATCCATACACTGCTCACCTCTTGGATGATTAGGATAACATGTAGACCATGCATTTCCCACGAAGAGTATTCGATCAAATCTAACATACAACTGACATACCATTTTATAAAGACAATAGAAAGTTTCAATCTTTATATTGTAAATGTCTATGTCTATGTGTTCTTTCAATAAGGCGGGAAATTTTTGGTACTTGGCATTTCTTCTTCATTGAATTTCATAAATATTCAAATATCCAATAACTAACCAGTTAATTATGAAATATGGCCTGTATGTAAGTATTATTTTATATAATGAGGAAATTTCTAGGAACATTTCTTCTTTATTGATTTTGATAAATATTCAAATATCCAATAACTAAACATTCAAATATCTAATAACTAGCCAGTTAATTGCAAAGTATGCCCTGTATGTAAGTATTATTTTATCTATTAGTAAAAATAAATAAAGCGTTAAAAAAAATCTAACCAGTTATATTTAGTAAATACAGATCATGTTTTTGAACACTATCAATAGAAAACGTTTCCATGCTGAAATACATCCACTCAATTTTCCATTTGGAAGTATCAAGTACTTGTAATCTTCCTAATATAAGGAAGCAGCTGTCATACAGAAAATCAAGTATCCACAAGGAATATTGAAAACAGGGTATGTTTGTCAAGGTGTAGAAAGATCAAATTCTACATAATCTGCTATATTTTTTCGATCTTAAAGTTTCTGTTTGGAAATGGTGCATTTATAGATATTTTTTGACATTAAAGATTCCTTTTCCTAGTAATAAAATGTTACATACATCGCCTTAATACAGAAAAGGTTGGCATGTCCGCAAATGCACACTCCACAACCACTATCAAAATCCATAAAAAATAAAAATGCATGCTGGATTATGCCAAAAAAACCTAAATAGAGCTGACATAATTTAGTGTTGAAAATAGCAAAATAAGAGAGTCCCGGAGCCAGAAGACATACAACCTAATCATAAACACTTGCGCATCTGTAGATGAATCGTGAGAATTCATTTTAAAGGTAGAGATTATACCCATGCTTGTCAAAAGCGTATATTTTTACTTATAGAAAATGTAAATTATTAATAATTTATCTCTCATTACCACATGTAGTTTTTCCATAGCAAATGTAAACATGTAAATTTCTAACATTGTTGACACTGTTTCTCCACACCTTTTTTAATTTCTTGTCCATTTTAACTATGAAAAATGTTGACAAAAACATATTATACTATATTGTATTTATACCATACATTATAATATATATTTTAAATATGTATACATTAGAACACTTATTTATATTTCTTGTAATCAGACCAACAATTGTCTAGACACTTGTATCTTATAAGTGCTGTAACACAGGTATACACATGTAGAAATAAGCTAGTTGGTGTTGGGAAAGTAATTACACGTGGCAGTTCATGTTCACGTTTATGTAGAAAGAAAGCATAACATCCCATCTAGAAATATTATAGTCCAGTGAAATCTTTTAGAGCTAGAAAATTAGAAACTCAATTTCATAGATTCATATACATGTTAATTATAATAAAATGTAAATTTATATAATAAATTAGATCAATTATGTTAAAAATAAAAATAATACAATTCAAAATACCAAATACAATTTATTTCAAAAAAAATAGTTAAAAAAATAAAAAAATAAAATTAAATGTTTCATTTATTAACAATATAATACACAATTTGGGATGGGTTAACTTCACAATTAATCTTTATTCCATGGCTATATAAAACTTTTAAAACAAAGCGTATATTTTTAGTTATAAAACATGTATTATTATTAATTTATCTCTCATTAATGATTATTTTAATTATCTCCACACGTAGTTTTTCCATGCCACATGTAAATGTGTAAATTTCTAACATTGTTGACACTGTTTCTCGACACCTTTTTTTAATTTCTTTTCGATTTTAGCTATGAAAAATGTTGACAAAAATATATTATACTATATCGTATTTATACCATACATTATAATATATATTTTAAATATGTATACATTAGAATACTTATTTATATTTCTTGACACTTGTATCATATAACTGTTGTAACACATGTATATACATGTAGAAATAAGCTAACATCCCATCTAGAAATATTATAGTCCAGTGAAATCCTTTAGAGCCAGAAAATTAGAAACTCAATTTCATAGATTCACATGCATGTTAATAATTGGCAGTCTCCATTGCATTATGTGCTCCAAAATTTATTAACAGTCTCCATTGCATTATGTGCTCCAAAATACCTCTATAACTTTGTTTGAAAAATAGGCATCCCATAGAGAAAGACATGAAGTTCTAGACTCCCAAGTTCTAGATTCCCAGCTAATAAGTTGGCCCTCTTAAATAGATAGGTTGTTGGAGCAACGCTAGGGAATGATATTGAGTTTACATGCAACAAACCATATATTAATGGGCAGGGTTTGTACACCCATAGGTTGTTTTCATCCATTTTCTTCTCCATATGTTGTTGGCATATTGAGGCTCAAGGTTCCTTTCATAGATGTTCCTCTCCAATCCTATCCACAATGTAATTCTTGCCTATGTGTCAATAAAATTCTTATTGTTCACTGCAGGTTTGGTTATTGTTCACACACAAAGTCATGGATTACATTGATTTAATTTGTTTTCTTATTTTAGAATAAGGATTAATTTCGGTTATCAATTGTACTACTTTGATGTTGCTAGTTAAAATCACTTATGTTGGTCTTAACTCTTTGATGTAGACCTGAAATATGTTCTTGGCATGTACATTGTAGATTATAATAAGTCACAAGAGATAACAGCTGGAAATAAATTTGTCCAATGATGTAACCATAAGCTGGTTAGTGCGGTTGTATGTGCCTTCCTAGTAAGCCCCAGATTACATGCATTCCGTCTATACTCCAAAGCACAGATTCATATGCAATCCATCTCAACCCTGATCTTAACACTGGATTTAATAATATGCCTTCATTCTAAGCGCTAGAGTACAACCATATTTAGTCCCGTATTAACCCCTGGATTTATCAATTTCCCTTCTTTCTAAGCCCCATAGTGCAGATCCATTTTTGTGACTGCTCATATTGAAATGAATTGTTTATTTAAGTTAAGTCACATGACATGAGGACAAGAGACACAAAGGACATGACAATACGAGTATTAAACACTAGATAAGACATTGATCCTGTTATATTTGATATTCCTCACTAAACCATCAGAATCAAAATGTATTACATAGATATGAAGAGAATGCCACCCACAAATACAAAATAAAATAGATACTACTACAACCTAGTATCTACAATAATATGAGATACAAAATAAAATACTAAATAGCCACTAGAAAGAATCTCACATCTCGTGAGTAATATCAATGATCCTCCACACCCACATGTCACAATCAACATCATTATAAGTGCTCTCCCCTATACCCAACCCAAGATTTTTTATAACATACGATGGTATAACTCCTCTCCCCTATACCCAATCCAAGATTTTTTATTACATCCCATGGTGTGGAGGATGACCCTTTACTAGGTTCATCATCAAAAGTCATTGTCTCGAGCACGAGAAGTCCTTCTGACTTCACACTTGTCCATAAATCAAAACATACACATGTAGAAGTGCTGAAAAGTGTCCAAATTTCAACACACTAACAACCCTTGTAGAAATGCTACAAAGTGTCCAAATTCGTGGACACTAAAGATTTTAGTCTCAAACATGTATTAAGGCACATGTAGCTACTCAAACCGGAAAGCATGTTACTTAGTTTATAATTCTTTCTATCCTAAATACTTTTAAGAAATTTCTTACAGGTTAAAGATTGGACTGTCATAAAAATGAAAAGTAGTTTTTTTTTTTTTTTTTAATTTTGTATTTCATTTGTTTTTTAATTATTGAAATTGTAACAATTATGCTTTATTAAAATAAAAATGAAAACAATTTTTTTTAATTTAAAATTTTTATTTCATTTTAATTATTGAAATTATAACCATTATGATTTATTAAAAAATGAGTAAAAACATTAATAAAAGTGTAAAAATTTCACTTTAATTATTGAAATTATAACAATTATGATTTATTAAAATATGAGTAAAAACATTAATAAAAAGGTAAAAAGTGAATAAAAACATTGATAAAAAAAAAACATTTTTTAATTTTTTATCTCAATTGTTTTTTAATTATTGAAATTATAACCATTATGATTTATTAGAAAGTGAGTTAAAGCAGGAGAAGGGATTTGACTTTTTTGACCAAGTGAATCTTTGATTAGGAGTGGCTAACATGAATGATTATTTAATCAAATTTCTAAAAGTATGCTCTGGTCAATATTGATGCGCTATTTCGTTTAGTCCCACGCTGTTTAGAGCATCAAACTTTATTTCGCTTTTATAATATTTACATTTGCTGAGTTTTTTAATGCCTTCGTTCAGATTTTCTTTTTTAACGGAATTAAACATTAAAACATTAAAGAACATTAAACATTCATTTTTAATTAAAGAACATTAAGCATTCATAGATCTTTCATTAGAGAATTGGAATTAAAATAAGGCCATATGTAATGTAAGCTATGCAACTATCACAATGCATGGATATTATTGACTTGTAATGCAATGTTTTCTCCTAACATGAATTTAAAGAAGAACTACAAAGCATAACTGATCATCAAAGTTCATTGTTTGTTTTGTTTCTCTGTTGCTGGTGCTGGAAAAGGATAACGAAAGTCTGGATCCAGCACACGATCATCAGTAACTTACTTTCAATCTCTAACATAAAGATCATAACAGAAGCATCAAGATCCAATATTATTAATATATGTGCAAAAACACCATAATCTGGCATACGAGCAACATTTGGAGGATTGGAAATTTGGAGGTATGACGCGCTTTCCCCGTAGCTCATGAGCTTTTTTTTACGTGATGGACGGCGGTGGACAGGGGGCCGGTTTCATTTGGACAGACGACGAAACTCCGAGTAGAACCGTCTCTTAATAAACACCTTCGGAGTAATAATAATTTCTAACAACCCACTTGACTTTTACTCTGTTGTTTTTAGTAAATACGAGTAGTTGATGCTTCTTCCACGTTAACGCTGAGTAGAAGATTCCGAAATCTCCCAAACAAAATGTTAACGCTGAGTAGAAGATTCCGAAATCGAAAGAAAGAGCATGGTCAAGCGTTGAATGAACTGATTCCGGAACATATTATACATGTATAATATTTTAAGTCAACCAAACGTGCAATGGATGATATTTTAAGTCAACCAAACGTGCAATGGATGATATTTTAAATCAGTAAAGTTACATCAAAATTCCACCACACATTGTTATAAAATCAAATCTTCCATTACTTTTCAAATCAAATCTTGCATTACTTTTGAGCGCAGTCGACATGTTGACGAAGGAAATATGGGGGCGGTGGAGTTTTATCCGGCTAACCATCACAGGTATAGTGTACATAGATGCAGTGGTTTTTTCTTTGAGAATTTTACATGGTTCCATTGATTTTGGACAGTCTGTTTAAGCAATTTAGCCATGCTGGCTTAAAATCTTCAAATACAGGCAGAAACTGAAAAACATTCTACTAGTCTATTGGTTGAGCATATGATATCTCTGTAGATGAGATTAGAATTTTGGAGAGCACTAGTATTGGCAATGGGAGTGCCCCCATTGAACAGTTTCATGCTGCGATAAACTATGAAGCTATTCTACCGAAGTATACTTTTCTTGGTCATCATTATTCTTCATGGACAGATTTGCAAAGCACAGCAGTGCCACCACGACGTTAACTATACAAAAGGGAGTAAGTTTGAGAGCAATCTGAATACAGTTTTGAATAATCTTGTTCACCACACCTCCCAAACTGGTTTTAATACTTCTGTGTATGGCCAAAGTCCCGATCAAGTATATGGCCTCCTACAATGCAGGGGAGACATGCTAGTCGATGAATGCTACAGTTGTTCACAACTTGCAAATACTTCCCTTCGGCAAAGCTGTGGGAATGCTACCGGCGGTTTAATTTGGTTGGATAACTGCTTCTTACGTTATGAAAACTCTAGTTTTTTCGGAAAACTGGATTCTGCTGATGGATATTATCTAGCAAGTGTAAATAGTGTCTCCAGCCCTGATGTCTTTAACGCTGCTCTTGGGACCCTATTGACCAGTTTGTCAGCTGAGGCAGTATCTAGATCTAACTTATTTGCTTCAGGAATAGGTACAGACACCTTGTCTCGAAAGATTTACGGTCTGGTCCAGTGCTGGAGAGATATATCGAGTGACGACTGCACAACATGTTTGTCAAATACAGTCAATTTTATTTTAGCAACTTATGCTGGGAAACAAGGAGTTCAGGGTCGGATGAGAAACTGCATAGTTCATTATGAAATACGTATATTCTTCAAATCGATTGCGGCTCCACCCCCTCCTAAAGCTCCATCGCCCGTTGTGGCAATTACACCACGGAGAGATAGTACGTCTTCAAACAAATTAGGCTTAATTTTAGGCGTTGTTGGCGGTTCGCTGCTCACGGTATTCGTATGCCTGTTTGCGACTGGGAAAAGAATGAAGTCTGCCATATTTGGAAGCCCAAGACCAAACGAAGAAGGTATTGCATAAGATTAGTTATGTACTCCTTTATCCTAAATTATTTAAGTTAAAGAAACCATGCCTTGCTTGAACAGCATCTCAGTCGCCCTTATTCATCATATTCAACATACTTTTAATATTTAGTAGAGTATATAAAAAGAAGCACAGACATTAGCTTAAGCCGTTATGGGGTTAAGAATGAAGCATCTCTTATTTAGCTGTCCAAATATAAAATGGATCATCACGCTGCAGACACAATAAAATAGCTATGAAGGCTAGGTCGGTTTGCTCTGTTAGACTATTTCTAACATTTATCTGTTAGACTTACCAACCAAATTATGGCTATTAGTAAGAATCAAGCTGTGTGTTTTGATTGTATAGGTCCTGAGCAAGTAGAGGAAGACACACTAATTAGTCAAGATGGGCAAATTGTGTTTACCATGGAAGCATTGATAGCTGCTACGGATAATTTTCATGATAATAACAAACTTGGAGAAGGTGGATTTGGCGCTGTATACAAGGTAATATTAGGCTGTATACTTGGAGAAAGCTTCTACTAGTTTATATAGTATATTGCAGTAGTCTGCACCATTTACACAATCTTCATACAGATATTTTTGTCTGAATCTCAGGGAACTAATGAAGATGGAACAGAAATTGCTGTAAAGAAGTTGTCCTTAACATCTCGTCAAGGAAAGAAAGAATTTCTGAATGAAGTTGAACTAGTGGCAAAAATTCAACATCGTAATCTTGTCAACATTCTCGGCTGTTGCGTAGAGGGATCAGAAAGATTGCTTGTATATCAGTACTTACCCAATAAGAGCCTCGATAAATTCCTATTCGGTGAGTCACTTCCATTTTATTTTGTATATCTATAAAAAACATTAATGCTCACATATTTAGTTGGATTATTGGGTTATGATAATTAGTTTGTGTCGTGCATCCATGGATACAGATATCAACAAACGCAACCAGCTTGATTGGCAGAAGCGCTACAACATTATACTAGGAGTAGCTCGTGGGCTTCTCTATCTGCACGAGGATTCTCAGCTGAGGATTATTCATAGGGATATTAAAGCAGGCAATATTTTATTGGACGAGAGACTGAATCCTAAGATATCAGATTTCGGCCTAGCAAGACTTTTTACCGAAGATGAGAGTCAGTACGTCAACACAGGAGTTGCTGGAACTTAGTAAGATTTGAAAACAATCATCACTTTCACATACTGTCAAAACGAATAACAATTTGGGATGCATATGTTGTACTGTATACTTATTTGTTGTTGTGTATACTTGTTTGATTTAAAGAGGATATGGTGTAATTTTTAGTATGACAATTTTGCTTTGGGGATTTACCTTCTCGGTTGTGTTTTAATTGTCCAGGATCCAGGACTAAGATTTCATTTACAAGCAAGTCTCAATTTATCATCCCTCAATTTTCTCTTACTATATAATGTAATTTGGATATGTAGCGGATATATGGCACCAGAGTATGGTATGCAGGGACAATTATCTGTAAAAGCTGATGTCTATAGCTTCGGCGTTCTTCTTCTGGAGCTTATTACAGGAAGAAAGAACACAGATTATAGTTTGTCACATGAAATGCAGATGCTTTTAGGATGGGTGAGAAACTCTGATACTGTTCTCATTGTATTTCGATCTATAAACCATTTATTGTATTTCGATCTATTATAAACCATTTATTGAAGTATGAGTTTAGGGGTTTCACTGCTGATCTATTTTGATATGAATTAGTTAATAAGAACTTCTGTACTGGTTGATGAACTAATTTAAATTCGGCCGATTTTATGTATCTCTCTTTCCAAATGAGGATCCGTTGTGATGATGCAGGCGTGGAGATTATACAATCAAGGAAATGTTGTGCAGATAATTGATCCAACAATAACTGAAGCGTGCGATGAGGAGCAAGCCTTGCGATGCATTCACGTTGGTCTTTTGTGTACACAAGCGGACCCATCACTTCGTCCATTAATGTCTGCCGTAACTTTGATGCTTTCGTCTCGTTCCGTGACGTTACCGAATCCCACAAAACCTCCTTTTGTGAGTTCTCATGCTTCCCAAAATGGCGAGTTCACCAGTTTTGGGTCAAAGTTGTCACATGGCTCTACGATCACATCTTCTGCTGTGTCATCTGCTTCGGCTGAGGCTCCTATTGGGGCTCCTCTATCTAACGCCACCGCTTCCATTACAGCTTTGTCACCCAGATAATATACGCCACCGCTTCCATTACAGCTTTGTCACCCAGATAATATAAGTAAATGATGTTTTGATTTTGCATTTCTAAATATCATAGATTTCTTTTTCAAAAGAAAAGGAAATGTGACATATTTCTCTAAATATAATAGATTTCCTTTTCTTTTGAAAGGGAAATGTGACATATTTATGAAAAGTGAAATCTGATATTTCTGCATAGAAATCTTACAAATGTTAAATTTTTTTTTTACTAAGAAGAAATTTGATATATTTTTGAAAAAGAAATTTAGATATTTTTACATAGAAATTTCACAAATGTCAAATTTCTTTTTTACTCAGAAGAAATCTAAATATGTAAAGAAATTTGCTATATATCAAACTTTTTTTGAAATATTTTATATTTCATTTTCACTGAAAATAAATCAGACACGTCGGATTTTGTTTTTAAAAATATGTCAAGAAATTTACTATATGTCAAATTTTCTTTTTAGAAATATATAGTATCTCAATTTTACTTTAAAACAAAATTGACACGTCCGATTTTGTTTTTAAAAATATGTAATCTATTTTTAAGAATAAATAAAAAATCTAACATATAAACGAAAAAGAAATCATTCTTATATAGTAGATTCTTAACATTTAGATCTACTTAAGATCTAAAATGCTAAACTGAAATTTTAGATAAATCATGTATTTTGCACAATCTATGATGGAGATTAAAATTATAATTCAAAGTAAAGAAAATAGGATCAATTGCAAATTTCCCTTAAACAACATGAACGAATCTTGTGGTATGGCATTGTACTTTTGAATATTTCATTATTATATTGGGTGAAGATAAATATGTTCTAACAGTTAAATTGTTTTTTTTTTATATTTTAATGTTTTTTTAATTAACAATTTTGTTTATAATGTTTAATTTTATAAACTTAAAAATAATAATTTAAAATATATTAAAAAATATTTTTTTATTTAATATATATTTTTTCTATTATTTAATTAAAAAATAGGGTTGATAATAATCTGATATGATGATGTCATCATCACGTTTTTTCAGGTATTTCTTGTTTTTGGGGTAGCGGGGTCCGTCAAAAGTATGCAGTGTGGGTACTCGTTGGATACGGAATCAAATTCCGCATCCAACGAGCTCTCCTAATTGAAATTTGAGTAAAAACACAATGAGATATGTCGAAAATACGAACAAAAAAAGTAGTTTTTTTTAATGACAAATATGCCAATTCAACCATTATGGTTGACTTATTTTATTGAAATTCTATTGGTTCTTGAATTCCAACTAACAAAAACTTATTTTGGCACGTTTTCTTATAAGGCCCATTTTAGACCCCAAATTTCCTCTAATGATCCCTTTAAGGAGATATCAATTACATTCAGGTAGTTGAGAGGAGAAAATATTGATAACTGAGCGGAAGTTGGAAGAAGAGAAGTTAGTTTTGGTATCGATGCAAGCAAAAGATCTGTTTACAAATGGTCATGAAGAGATGAAAAATAAGTCAACTAGGTCAAGGTTATAGAATGGATTCAATCGTTGTTGGGAAGGACAATAGGAAAGGCGACGGGGTCGACATTGCAGAAGATGGCTATCAGATGACCATAGAGAAGAAGTCGACGAGCAAGGATAGTCGACATAGTTAGTGATTGAAAGCTAGAAAACCAGAGTATAGTCCATTCAAGGGGAATGTCGACAGAAAAGGGGAATGAATACGAGTCAGAGTAAGTTGTGAGGATTTCGACCAAGAACGGTTGAATGCAAGCGACAGGACGAGGAAGAAGTCATAAAGGGTTGATGGGGACACTGACCAAATGAGAAAAGACAAGTCGCAGTAGTTGACAAGAGGTCGAACCCATGAATGAAGAGGTAGTTGGGAGTAGGCCAACTGGTGGAGTAGAGGAGTCCGATTAATATTGACGAAAGAAAAAGGAATTGAAGAAATTGGTCTGGTTGAAGGGAATTTAGGACGGTGGATGAAGGAGTAGGAACGTCGCAACAGGCGACTAAGTAGAGGCCAACGAGTAATGATTGTGAGTCGATTGACAGAAAAGGCCAAAGTGTAGAAAGGAACAAGGACTATCATGGAGATAGTTGAAGCATTAATTGTAGAGTAATGATCGTGGTTGAGAATGCTAGTTGGAACTACGCACTGAGGATATTTTTAGAGGAAGCTAGAGGCTTTTTGAAGCTGCATGAGAAGGAAGGTATGGTGGTGGAAAAACCATATATGTAGAGGTCAGGATAGAAGGAAGAGGGATTCTTCCATACATAACTTTTGTTCCTCCGTAAAGTTGAGATGAGGTTATGTAGCAGCCATTGATTTGATGGAAGCTACAATATTATGAGGTAAGCAACCTATGTTAGTCTATCTTGTAATTATACATAAACCAGATGAACCTTGTGGACAAAAGAGGCATGCCTGAAATTTCATGTTTGAATAAGAAGAGGCCAAAAAAAGATCCAACTGGAAAGTGCAAGTGCCATTCCAACGAGATATTTACTTACTTGTTGGAGTTCTTTGGCATAGTTTCCATGGAAATCTTGCAGTAGATTGAGAGAACCTTGACATAGTTTCCATGAAAATCTTGCAACATATTGAACTTTGGCATATCAATCGAACTTCAGCGTAGTTCCTTAGCAATCTTGCAACAAATTGAGCCCTACCTAAACTCTGGCATAGTTCCCTTGGTAATCTTGCAACAAATCAAGCCCTGCTATGACCATCTAGGTATTCCAAACTGGGAACCTGTGTGAAAATGATGAACACACAAACCACGAGTAAGATAAAAACCGCATTAAATTGTTGGACGTGTGGTGAGATTTAGCTGGTTCAAGAGATAAGGAATACAGGAAGAAAATTTTTCTCATTTTTTGGAGAAAAAATCCTTCTCCAATTAAAAAAATTAAAAAAAATCCTTCTAAAAGGAATTGCACATTTTTAGTGGATAACCCTTCAAAGTCGTTTATATCTTATGGTATGAAAACATATTATTACATTTGTACATATTAATTATTTCACTAGTGTCTACTTCTCAACGAATATGTGTTGACGATAAATATAGATTACCTTTTTTACATAGATAGCTTCAAAAAACAAAGAAGGAGAAAAACCCATTTGTCAATAACAAGCATTTCGATTTTAGACGCATTGTTTCCTACCAATACAAAATTATGGGCATAACCTATTTGTGAAAAAAGTACCTTTATTGTTTTAGCAAAGATGGTAACAAGAAAACAAATTCTCATTTATTTTATCAACCCTTAGATTAAATTCATCACTAAAGTCTAGGAAGAAAGAACACTTGTCACTTTCACTAAATTCACATTTCAAGTCTAGGAATATTTTAAACACACTCACTATTTAAAGAACTTGATCAGATAATGTAATTTTACAAGTCACATAATGCCAAATCCTACTAATGCACATATTTTTTTTTGCATTTGTAAGTTTGATACACTTATTGAAAAGGGAAATAGTCCTAAATTGGAAACACTAGGACCACAAAAATGGAGAACTCTCTAGCATTAATTTTCCAATAGAAGAGCCAAAAGTAATTATAATCCTTGTGAGCATAAGCATGACATTTAGTACTGTCTACTTGTTAAAATGCAATACCCCAAGTGCAAATGCATACAAGTGGAGAGAATATTACACTTGGAGAGTAAGATAAACAATTGAAATAATTATCAGGATGATGTTCATCATTGTACATATGCTACGACAAATGCTGAGGACTGTGATAAAAAAGATTTAACTAATCACAACAGTAATTAGTACTTGTTGAGGCTAAAAATAGCTTTCACATCAACATCTACACTTAGATTTGATCTGATACATAGTTAAGACAAAATGCTCCAATAAGTGAATATCATAACTGCACAAATTTCAAATTACATAATCTGGTATTTATACAAAGACATGTTGAACCCACCACCCATGCAAGAGACCTTGGTCATTCTTCCTACAACCCTCCAAAGGTAGTTGTAAATATCACAAGCATAGATCCATCTTAAAAAGGATCTACCAAAAGCTTAAAGGGATCAAATCTCTCGAACTTCAAACCCTTTTTTTTAGAGTGGAAATGTTGAGGAAATGTGAATGGAATGTTTATGGTTTTAATTTGTAGTCTAAAATATTTGGTTGTAAAAAAATATTTTAAATCTAAATTAAGCAGACATGTTATTTTTTATAACATTTTATTATTGTTTATAAAGGACACACGTTAGCTCTAGGATGATCATGGAAGGACTTACACATCTCCCCCTACTGGGTTGTAGAATGCGCCTTTTCAGGGAAAAAGCTGCAAATCAATGACAGTTTGTATATGATGAGATTTGTTTCAACGCCAATTATTAGTTTAGCCAACCTTTGGAGATCGCTAATATGAATTTAGTGGAGAGGAAACTTCTCTTGGAAGCCTAGTGGGTACATGGTTAGTGTTTTTAAGATTAAAATGAGAGTTCCTAGTGGAATTTACATTAGCCCAAGACCTTTTTATGTACAAATATTTCAAGATGAGAATAATTTTCCATTTCCTTGACATTCTGTAATTGTTCTAATGTCTCAAGTACTTCTGTCATAAGGGGGCTATGTTTTTCTTCAGTAGTAAGACATTGGAGAGCAAGCATGGTTGCTTAATGGAAACCTTTCATAGTGTACTAACCCTCTAATTTGGTGTTCATAAAAATATACAATTTATGTTTATCACCCATATATGTTTGGCCCATTCCATTAAATTATGCTCAATTTCAGGCTTGTTCTTCTCTACATCATGTTGACCTAGAAATAGTCCCAATGAGACAACCCTAACTTTTTAACATAACTCTTGAATTTCTAATGACCTATTGAAAATCATTTCAAACATTTGCAGAAAGGGTTTTAATAAGTTATAAATGCAAACATTAGGCTAAATCTATAACATAGTTATCTTAATTCAACCTATCTAACACCAAATAGAAGCAATCCTAACCTGTTGCTACATATTGGGAGAAACATAACCATAGGTACCTGTTAACCCAAAAAATCCCTCACTTGGATCTACATGGTCTACACCACCCAAGGACACCCATACACGACCCTCATTTGACCCCATTTGACCCCCACACCCTCAAAAAGGATCAAAAATATGCAAAAGGGCTTAAAATCCCCTAAAAAGAGCCAAAAAAGCTCTCATAGGGGCTAAAGCCTCCAAAAAGGGGCTAAAACCCCTCAAAGGAGCCTAAAACCCCCAAAAGAGCTAAAGATTGAGCGAAAGGGGCTAATAGCCCAAAAAGGAGCTAAAGCCCTGACCAGGGGCTTAGAACCCTAAAAAAAGCTATAAATAGCGGGGTAAGGGTCAATCTCTAGACATTCCTTCCTTGCATACTGTTATGCTGCCCGAGTGAGTGGCTTGAGACCATTTGCATCTCAAGCCATTCACCCTCCCTCTCATCCATCCTCCCATTGAGCTACAACTCCCCCATTCTCAAGAGAGGTGCTTCTCCAAGCTAAGGCATGGTGGCCCATTTCCACCAAAAGAAGGTATAATTTCTGTTTTATTTGGTTTATTTGAGTTTTTCTAACATATCTTTGCTTGCAGGTTTATGGCCTAACATGTTCTTGCAGGTCTCCATTGTTGTATGTAGGGTCTTGGAGCGTAACGCATAACCTTGTGTGTAGAGGGGTTTTCTTTGTATTTCTGTTCTATTTTATTTCTATTTCGTTTTTCTAGCACAACCACCAGAAACACTACCCTTCCATCCTATAGACGGAAGGTAGCCATTCCTTCCCTGTAGTAAAGGAGAAATCCCTGCAACAGAAATGGCAACCATACCAGGTCGATCCCACAGGATCCATGGGTTTTATTTTTGCAGTTTATTTTCATTTGCCCTAGTTTAAATTTCTATCAAATCTAGCTTAGATCTTTGTTTTTCTACATTTCTAGTTACTGTCGAGCCTCATCAAGGCCAATCCAAGCCCATTTGGCCATAGTACAGGTTAGGGTCGGCCGGATCTGGCTTAGGATCAAAAAAATTTCACTTTCTGGAGCAGGTCATTCATTCAGGCCGGAAAGGTGCGACCAAGTTTCCCATTTTGCCTCGAAAGGTGCAACCCCCTCTCGGAAGTCAGCTCGCTTCTGTCTGCAGGTTCTGAGCGACCCCCTCGCCTGTTTTTGGAAAAATTTGGTGACCCCCTCGCCACATTTGACCGAAAAGTGTGATTTGTCTCTCAAATTCTGATTTTTAAAAAGTTAAGGACTGTCAGTGCGACTCAGCCACCTCTGTCCATCAAACCTATTTCTGTTTCTGTTCAGTATTTGTTCATTTTATTTGCAGCATGTGTAAATCAATGTGTAAATCAATGTTTAATGGATTAATGAACATGAACAAAGCTTGATTAAAAATTATTTTAATTAAAATCAACGTCTTGCATATCTCTTCCTCCTCTACCCAGTCATGACCCTTCGGGGTATTCTGGGATAAGACGAAGGGTGAAGCTCGTATAGTAATAGGCACTTCACCTATAATTTTTCAAAGCCACTAAAAACGGGTGACTTGGAAAGTAGAGGGGGTAGATAAGGAGGGCTTCTCACGACGCTCAGCGTCCTCCCTGTTGACCGACCTTGCATCCGAAGGGTGAGCTATGGATCTACGGATGGGCTTAATCCCATTGTGTTGAGAGCCCAACACCCTTTTTTGGTTGAAGAGAAATATAGGTGCAAGGTAGTCACCTAGTCAGGCTATCATAGTTCAGATTCACAAATGATACATGTGTAAAAATTTTTATTATCATTTATTGCTTTCATTGACAATGTTATGAACTCTACGGAATATTCATAAACCATTTAAGCATCCACTAAGTATAATAGAAAGACAAAAGACATACACACAAACAATACCATATAAACCAACCCAGCTCAGTTCATGACGCTGAGTGAGCCATTAAAATTTACAATTTACACTAAGTCAAACATCTGCAGTCTTTGAGGACATAAGTCTTTGACTGCTTTAACCATGGGAAGTACTTGGGCTCAACCCAGAAACTCATTGTGAGGAGTACCACGGGAACCCCAAAGTAGCTAGCCCCTGAGAGGAATTGCCAAGTGAAATGGGCAACGACCCCCACCGATTGACTAGCACTCCTGCGAGGAAAAAGCCAAGCACTGTCTTCTGGAAGCCTTGGTGGCCGAGTGACCACCTGAAGCCAATAGGAAGCCATTAAAACCAGGGTCCAAAAATCATCACCATATTTCACCATTTTGACATACAAATCAGACAGGATTGATCCCCCACGTTCTTTTTCACGCCTGAGAGGCGACCCACCACTCTTCGGGTCCTTGAACCAACACGTCGAGACAATTCTCGATGACCCTCTACACCATCAGAAGGCCACACAAATTGTGATTCTAACTTAGAATAATACCAATATGAGCCAAACTTGCATACTGCACCATCAAGCCCCATGGCTGGTCCAAACCTGGATCCATTTTTCGGCGTAGTGATTTTTAGTGGACCCATGTCCACACCCCACATCACCACCAACACCTCTGCTGGTGGCCCCAGCACGGTAATGCAAACTGTCATAAGCCAGCTACTACCACCCACATTGACTAGTCAAGTTGTCCCACCTGCAACACATGGGGGCAGTATGCCTTCCACCCACACTGTCCCACTTGGGATACATGGGGGCAGTGGCCCTTTCACCTACATTACCCCTCTTGTCATACATGGGGACAGTGGCCCTTCCACCTACACCGCCCCTCCCACCACACTTGAGGGCACTGGCCCATCCACAATGGTGCCACAAGTACCCCTAGTTATGCAGGTGCATCATGTCCCTGCAAACAAAGAAAACCCCTCTGTACACAACATTATGGGGTGAGCTCCAAGACCCTGCATACAACAATGGAGACCTGCAAGAACATGTTAGGCCATAAACTTGCAAGCAAAGATATGTTAGAAAAAACTCAAATAAACAAAACAAAACAGAAATTATACCTTCTTTTGGTGGAAATGGACCACCATGCCCTAGCTTGGAGAAGCTCCTCTCTTGAGAATGGGGGAGCTATGGCTCAATGGGAGGATGGATGTGAGGGAGGGTGAATGGCTTGAGAGGAAAATGGTCTAAAGGCACTCACTTAGGCAGCATAATAGTATGCAAGGAAGGAATGTCTTGAGAGTGACCCCTACCCCTCTATTTATAGCTTTTTTAGGGTTCTAAGCCCCTGGTCAGGGCTTTAGCCCCCTTTTTGGGCTTTTAGCCACTTTCACTCAATATTTAGCTCTTTTGGGGGTTTTAGGCTCCTTTGAGGGGTTTTAGCCCCTTTTTGGAGGCATTATGCCGTATGAGAGCTTTTTTGGCTCTTTTTAGGGGATTTTAAGCCCTTTTGCATATTTTTGAGCCTTTTTTAGGGTGTGGGGGTCAAATGGGGTCAAATGAAGGTCGTGTATGGGTGTCCTTGGGTGGTGTAAGCCATGTAGAGCCGAGTGAGGGATTTCTTGGGTTAATAGATTGCCCCTTGATATGTGAGGGAAGGATCTCATCGTATGGCCGATGGACATCATAGGATTTTCTGCGGAGAGGTGGTGCTTCCTGAGTTGGGGCATGGTGGGTTTTGGTTTTTGTATTGATATGGTTCCCATCAATGGGTGAGATACAAATAATGTGTGACATGTATATGGACAAGGAGGGAATCCCCATGCTTGTAACAATGTCAAAAGAATAATGTGATCTATGCTCTATAATACAAGAGTCGATCATGTACAACTAATGATACATAGTGGTTGCCTCAATGAGAGGCTGAATACAATACTAATATGAAGGACTGCTACATTGGACCCATGGCATTCTCATGGAATGCTATATCTTCATGACTGATAGTTTGTTGGATCTGGAACAGTACATAGTTGTATGGACTCACTGATGGAGAGTTAGAGTCTCTGCGGTACAAGTATGCTGCATCAATCATAAATCTATAGAGAAGCACTGCTGAGGCTTTTAAACACTATCTCCAACGCAACCCGAAAGTCATAAGGGACATAAACCTGTTTAGGTCGATTGAATAGACTCATCAATGTGCTAGAGTCAAGTGACATTTGGGGTCTTTGACCAAATACTGCACAAACCAATACCCTGTATGAATCTCAATGGTGCGATGATGTAGCTAGAGTCGAGCACGTGAGAAACAACCATACCGAGAGGCACTAAGGACTCCTATCAAGTGGTCCAAGGAACTCATCAATGAGGTTAATGAAACTAAGATACAGGGACCTCTAGGTCTATCCTTTGGAATATGTGTGTTGTCATCGACAGAGGGAGACCTGCCCCTGGTCAAGGCAATGGTGTTTCCTTGACCAGAACCACGAGGGAGCTAACAGAAAGATGTAAGACAATCTGAGGACTGACCCACTGAATAGGGGGGGGGGAAGGGAAAGAGCTGAACAGGGGTAGAGGGAGTGTAGTAGACTCAAACTTCCTTTGTTCAGAGTATGACGGCAGGGTGGACCGGGTAGCAAATGAAACTGACTCATGGGAATGGGATCATAGCTGTAATACTGGGAAAGCCACTGTAGATGGGAAATACTTAGGGGAGGTAGATACTTTTGGTAATGATGGGGTCCAAGGAAGACACATTGCAAAGTACTCTGAACAAAGGCGACCCAAAGTGGGAATGCTGCCAAACTGTTATCTGTGGGGTGGTGTCTAGGGTGGTGTCTAGAGACACCGTTGTGGTATGATCTCGTGGATTTTTGGCGAGACCAAGAAAGTAAATGCTCGATGGTGATTTCAATTTTAGAGAATCTGAAAGCATGAAGAAGACTCCAGTGGGGAATATTTTTCGTTGGTAGTCTCCTGTGCCTGAAAAAGGATAAAATTATACACAGGAGAGATCACCCATCCTGTAGGGGATGAAAGACTTCTTTACCGTTGGTAGTCCAATCAGGACGAAAAAGGTTAAACCTATACTAACTGGACGGTCATTTAGATGCTTTTATGAGCATGAATGAAACCAAGTTTGCTTGACAATCTTTTCTTGATGAGAAGGCTGGAAAAGATCTTAACGAAAACCCATGGTGAGATTTTTTGTAAAGTTCGGCCCCTCTGCCCGAGAAAGCATAAAAGTATGTAGAGGGGAACGGTCTTGGCTTGAATGTGCCAAGGTTGTCCTTTTCATTTGATGGTCTACATAGGCTGTAAAAGGAGATAAACGAGACGATGTAGACGCCCTTTCCTATACTTTAACGAGCAGGAAAGGAAACAGCTGCACTCGGCCATCTTTTCATTCTTTTAGGAGTCAGAAAAGATCTTAAAAGAAACTCTAGTATCGTCAACCGATCGCGGTGGCACAGGTGGTGCCCGTATGTCAGGATGACGGACAATGGTCCAAAGATCATCCTTGTAGTATGGATGGAGTAGGTGGCTCTTACAGACCAATACATGCATGGGATAGATCTCGGCAGAGGCACGCGAGTCGGTGCGATAGAGGCACAGAAACCGAGGTGGCTCTCAGATAGAGGTCAGGAGAGTCGTGTGTGAGTTGTGGTGGACAGACTTGACTACATGTGATGAGTGCAAGTCCAAAGGTAGTCATATGCCGAATGCATGCAAAGGAAAGGATCTGTCCTCTGGACGATGACCTGGGGACCTGCATAAGGTGTGGTTGGTGGTTTAGACACCTATATGCTAAAATAAAATGATGTGCCTTACGGGCGATGGCCCAAGAACCCGCATGAGTGGTGGTAGGAAAATGTGTGATGCAAGTACAGGTCTGGAGACACTTACATCAGAATAATGTGGCTCATAAACTGGGGTATCTTCTGGGAAGTGATCTTGAAAATTACTTGTTAAACATGAGACAGTGGTCTCATTAGAAGATAGAAGATGTAAATTTGAGCTCGAAGGTGTGAGAGGTGTCTCGAATAGGCTTCAGGTGACTTTGATTTAGTAGCTAATGGTACTGCCCTTGAATGGGGGTTTTTGATTTGTGGTAAAAACATTGCAAAACAAAAAAGGAAAAAAACTACACTATAAGGGATTCATAGCGGTGGTATTAGGCATAGACTCTCTTGAGGTAGAGCCCGTTACGCAGATTCTTCAAGAGGTGACCATCTGAGTCAGTGAAGAGGTATGCCCCCTTGCCAAGACGAAGGTCTTTGGCAATGCAGAGTGATGGAATTTGGTCTTTTCTGGGAAGAACTGATTCCACACTATGGTTTAAAGGGAATGGGGTAAAACCGGAGGCGGTCTTACAGTTCTCTCTGTCATCGCTTAAGTGCTGTAAAGATGGATCAAGTGGATCTTCCATGGCCAATGAGACGGGAGGGAAACTGGTGTTAGAGATCATGAAAATGGTATTGGTTGTGGTTTTGGTGGCCTCACCCCCAGTCTCTATTGGAGGAAGAAGGGAAGGCCTGGAAATAGGAGGAGTCTTTGATAGACCAAGAGGTAGGTGCAATATCATCTCAATTAGCTGAATAGGAGTCAACACATCTTGGGGCCTTAGAGGTAGCGTAGGTGGTTCAAGATACCAAACAGGAACTCCCAGTGTGAAATCCTGTAAATTGCAGGTTTCCAAGACAAACTTGCTCATGATCCCAGATGGTAGGAAAAGGAAAAGGAAAAGAAAAAGGAAAAGGATCTTGTTGAGTGGGAATGAACCCCACTGTTTCCCTGGTAACTGAGGTTGAGGTTGCGAGTGAGGTTGCAGCTATGGCTAGGGTTGTGGCTGTGGATGGAGCTGCGGTTGTGGTTGGTGCATGTCGTCCCATGGGTATTTTGGGGCGGTTAAGGCTTCAAGTATCTCCTCATCATTGTGGAAGAAATGAAGAGATAGGTCTAATGGACCATTGGTGATGGTGGAGACAAGAGGGTCTATAGAATTGGACATCGTGTAAATGGACATGGTGCCTGAAGAAGGAGGTGTGGGATGGAATTCTTCTATCAAAGTGATCTTAGATTCAAGGGAATGTTGTTGAATGTTGGCTAGAGCCATTCGGAACTCGGACGAGTATTGGCAGTGGTGACAATAGTGGCCATACAATTCGCAAAGGGCACAAGCATGGTTTGTTCTGAATTACTTGTTTCTCACTATTGGCCTACTTGGGAGTTCAACCACTGGGAGGTTTTCCATTATATCCATGGCATCCAAATGCGCACGGATTATGGGAATCTCAGGGCAGTTTTGAGTTGGATGGTCCTGTTCTTCACAAATGGTGCAAGGTGGGATTTGTCGAGGTTCAATGGTAGCTTTCACATTTTTTCCCCTGGCCCTTTTTGGGTGGGACGGTGCAAGTGCGGGTGTGGTGGTTGGTTTTTGTAGGCCGGGTGGAGGATGAGATTTGGCCACAATGGGTTGTGGTTGTGGCTGGGGTTGCGGCTGCGGATGGAGCTACGACTACGGTTGTTGTTTGGGTGCAGCAGTGCTGGATGAGAGCATGCACAAATCCGTAGTCTCATTTGGTGTCAGTGGTGGTGACACTAAGGGGAAAGAAGCTATCATGGTGGTATCTGCAAACAACCTAGGGCCCACATTCAATAATGGGGAGGCTGGTATGTTGTCAACCATGGTGTTGACTGCAAGGATAACATTGGTGGGTGTGGTCAACCCTTGCGGATCAATGGTGTTGATCGTAGGGATAACATTGGCAGGTGTCGTTAGCCCTTGCGGATCGTGATAAGTCAGTTGGTCAACTGTCATGATTTTCCCTTCATGGGGGAACATCATGAGACAAAAAATAGTTGATGCTACAGCTCTCATGGCATACATATAACTTCTTCTGAGGATAAGGTTATAGTCCAATTGAGCATTGTCAACCTCTATGTCAATCAGTATTGTCTTATCGGCTAATGTGATGGCGACATGGGGGAGGATTCCTTGGGCTTTAGTGGGATGGCCTTAATAACACCGCATGTTTGTAGAGGATGGTTGTAGAATTGGGGATCCAAGCTTCTGCCATACTAGGGTAGACATAATGCATGTGGATTCCCCCTCATCCACTATGCATTGGTGTATGACCAAATTTTGGATAGACACAGGGATTTGGAAGGCAATGGTTGATGGCATCCACAGTTCTCCATTCTACATGTCGAATGTGATCAATTTGGAGTCCGAGGGATCCATGACACCAAGGGCAGTTAGTAAGGATTTTCACTGCCTTGGGCAAGTTTTGAGTACCTCAAGAGCGGACTTGGTGGTAGGTGTTGGGCCAAATCATCCAGGATGCTATAGCTGACAGCAGCTCTAGCCATGGCATTATTGGCAAACTGGTGTATGGGGGGGAGCTGAAAAAGGGGTAATTGAAGAGGTGCATTGGTTGTTTTAGACGTAGATGCCACTGATGTGTCAGTGGGTTCGGTGTTGGTCTCATACTGATTTTTTCTGGTTTGTAAATTGACCTCTTCAGTTGTCATAGCTAGCTAGTGGTGGACACCTGTTTCTGCCATGGCAGGTTCCCCCGGAGCGTTGGGATTGGGTTGGGGAGGGGGTGCAGTTGCCACCAATCCTTGGACTGGTAATGGGTTTTGGAGCACCATAGGAGGAGGTCCTGGTGGTGCCAGGTTGGGTTGGGCTTGGTCTGTTGTATTGGTGGCATGTTGAACCTCATTCCTAATGGCTTGCTTAGCACGACCCATGAAGGGACACTCATATGTGTAGTGCCCGTATACCTTGTATAATGTGCACAATTGATTTGTATGCAACGAAGAGTTGCGTCTTGGTGCATTTGGTCATTGAGGATTTTGGGCTGGCTGGTTTGCCACGACATTGTTAGGAGGATTTGGTTGTTGACCTCCTCCCTGCAGTTGATTGTTGCCTTGGTTTCAGGGTTGGTTATTCCTGGCTTGCCCTTGTTGGTTATTGGGGGCTGGCTAGTTGGGACGGTTTTGCTATGCAAACACCTGTCCCGATGGAGCAGGTGGATCAGGGGCGAGGGCTTGAATAGCTTGTACCGGTGGTGCATAGTAGACTTGGGTGGGTGCCAGTGCCACAAATGTGGGCATTTGTCTCGCGTATTGTTGTGTTGGCCAAGATGCCCGGGCCTGCTGCATTGGCACAGGTTGTGCATAAGAAGTTGTGGCTCTGGACTGGGACATCATTCTTGCATAGTCCAAAGTTTGGTTTTGGTACACAACACTAGGGGTGCTGCTTGGTTGTGGTGTCATTGTAGGTGGTGTTGGACAGTGTTGTGGTTGGTGAGAGACATCACCTATGATGCCATTTCCAGCATGGGATGCCCTCGGTGTATCCCGGTAGGAGGTTCCCGCACGGGGAGCGTTTGGAATGACAGTGTAAAGGTATCCAAACTATGCATAGATTAGATCAAACTGGTGGGATTTCAAGATGGCCTCCTCTTTGGATTGGGGACGTTCAGATGCAATGTCCTTCGCTATAGGTGGTAGCAAAGTTTTTAGGAACCAATCTAGGAAGATCCTGTCATTAAGTTGGATATTGCACAAACTACAGCGTCGCTGCCACTCATGGATGTGGTCGGTTATGTGGATCGCAGTATTCTAGCAGCAAGATAACAAGATCTCCACCCCTTCATCGTATCTAACGGGGAGCTGGAAATATTGTAGGAACATGAAAGCCAGGGAGTTGAAATCCAGGTACTTGGCTTGTGGTAGCTTGATGTACCACTTGGCTGCAGCACCTATGAGGGTTTGTTGGAACAGTGGGTGCCTGATCAAATCATTCACAATGCTGTTTGATGAGCACCATAGGTGGAACGTCATGATGTGGTTTTGGGGGCACTCCCCTGCCTTCCCTTCAAACTTGGGAATGTCAGACGGAAGATTGGTTGGCATGGGAGGCCAAAAAGTTTGATGTCGGATAGGGTCATTTGTTAACCGAGTCAAGTTAGGAAAGTTGAGATGTGCCATGAAAGGAAGGTTTGACCCAAGGTTGATGTGAGATGGGGCAGCCATGGTGGTGGGGTTTGCAGGGACATGATGCACTTGCATAACTGGAGGTACTTGTGGCACCATTGTGGATGGGCTAGTGCCCCCAAGTATGGTAGGAGGGGCAGTGTAGGTGGAAGGGCCACTTCCCCCATGTATGACAGGAGGGGCAGTGTAGGTGGAAGGGCCACTACCCCCATGTATCCCAAGTGGGACAGTGTGGGTGGAAGGCATACTGCCCCCATGTGTTATAGGTGGGACAACTTGACTGGTTAATGTGGGTGGTGGTAGCTGGCTTATGATGGTTTGCATGACCGTGCTGGGGCTAGCAACAGATGGTCACCTCTTGAAGAAGCTGTGTAACAGGCTCTACCTTGAGAGAGTCTATGCCTGATACCACCACTATGAGTCCCTTATAGCGTAGTTTTTTCCTTTTTTGTTTTGCAATGTTTTTACCACAAATAAAAGACCCCCATTCAGGGGCAGCACCATTAGCTGCTAAATTAGAGTCACCCAAAGCCTGTTCGAGATACCTCTCACACCTCCGGGCTCAAATTTCCATCTTCTATATTCTAATGAGACCACTGTCTCATGTTTAACAAGTAAATTTTAGGACCACTTCTTGGAAGCTACCTCAGTTTATGAGCCACATCATTGTGATGTAAGTGTCTCCAGACTTGTACTTTCATCACAAATTTTCCTACCACCACTCATGCGGGTTCTCGGGCCACCGCCCGTAAGGCACATCATTTTCATTTTTAGCATATATCTGTCTAATCTGTCCACTGCACCTTATGCGGATCTCTGAATCATCGTCCGGAGAATGGATCATTTCCTTTGGATGCATTTGGCATATAACTACCTCTGGACTTGTACTCACATCACATGTAGTCAAGTCTGTCCATCACAATTCACACACAAATCTCCTAACCTTTGTCCGAGAGCCATCTTGGTTTGAGTGCCTCTGCCGCACCTACTCGCGTGCCTCTACCGCGATCTATCCCATGCATGTATTGGTATGTCTAAGAGCCACCTGCTCCATCCATACTGCACGGATGACCTTTGGACCACTGTCCGTCGTCCCGACATAGGTGCACCACCTATGCCACCGCGATCGGTTGACCATACTAGAGTTTCTTTTAAGCTCTTTTTTGACTCCTAAAAGAATGAAAAGATGGCTGAGTGTAGCTGCTTCCTTTCCCACTCATTAAATTATAGGAAAGGGCATCTACATTGTCTCGTTTATCTCCTTTTGTGGACCATGTAGACCATCAAATGAAAAGGACCACCTTGGCATATTCAATCCAAGATCGTTCCCCTCTGCATCCTTTTATGCTTTCTTATGCAAAGGGGCCTAACTTTACGAAAAAGCTCACTATAGGTTGTCATCAAGCTCTTTTCCAACTTTCCCATCAAGAAAATATTGCCGAGCAAACTTGGTTTCGTTCACGATGGGCGAGCTCTCCTGTGTATACTTTTATCCTTTTTCAGGCATAGGAGACTACCAATGAAAAAGAGCCCCCATTGGAGTCTTCTTCGTGCTTTCAGACTCTTTAAAACTGAAAGCACCATCGAGCATTTACTTTCTGGGGCTCGCCAAAAATCCACGAGATCGTACCACAACGGTGTCTCTAGACACCACCCCACAGATAATAGTTTGGAAGCATTCCCACTTTGGGTCGCCTCTATTCAAAGTACTCTGCAATGTGTCTTGCTTGGATCCCATCATTACCAAAAGTATCTACCTCACCCAAGTATTTCTCATCTGCAGTGACATTCCCAGTATTTATATAGCTATGATCCCATTCCCATGAGTCAGTTTCATTTGCTGCTTGGTCCGCCCTGCCGTCATACTCTGAACAAAGGAAGTTTGAGTCTACTACACTCCCTCTTCCCTTGGTCAACTCTTTCCCTCCCCCCCCATTCAGTGGGTCAGTCCTCAGATTGTCTCATGTCTTTCGGTTAGCTCCCTCACGCTTCTGGTCAAGGAAACACCATTACCTTGGCCAGGGGTAGGTCTCCCTCTGTCGACGACAACACACATATTCCAGAGGATAGACCCAGAGGTCCCTGTATCTTGGTTTCATTAACCTCATTGTTGAATTCCTTGGACCACTTGAGAGGAGTCCTTAGTGCCTCTCGGGATGGTTGTTTCTCACGTGCTTGACTCCAGCTACATCATTGCACTGTTGAGATTCGTACAAGGTATTGGTCCGTGTAGTATTTGGTTGAAGACCCCGGATGTCACCTGACGCTAGCACACTGATGAGTCTATTCAAGGGACCTAAACAGGTTTATGTCCCTTGTGATTTCGGGGTTGCGTTGGAGATAGTGTTTAGAAGCCCCAGCAATGATTCTATATAAATTTATGATTGATGCAACATACTTATACCACAGAGACTTTGACTCTTCATCAGTGAGTCCATACAGCTATGTACCATTCTAGATCCAGCAGGCTATCGGTCATGAAGATATAGCATTCCATGAGAATGCCATGGGTGCAATGTAGCAGTCCTTCATATCAGTATTGTATTCAACCTCTCATTGAGGGAACCACTATGTATCATCAGTTGTACATGATCGACTCTTGTATTATAGAGCATAGATCACATTATTATTTTGACATTGTTATGAGCATGGGGATATACATGTCACACATTATTTGTATCTCACCCATTTATGGAAACCATATTAATACAAAAACCAAAAGCCACCATGTCCCAGCCCAGAAAGCACCACCTCTCCACAGAAAATCCTATGATGTCTGTCGGCCATACGATGAGCTCCTACCCTCACACATCAGGGGGCAATCTGTTAACCCAACAAATCCCTCACTCAGCTCTACATGGCCTACACCACCCAAGGAAACCCATACATGGCCCTCATTTGACCCCATTTGACCCCCACACCCTCAAAAAGGCTCAAAAATATGCAAAAGGGTTTAAAATCCCCTAAAATGAGCCAAAAAAGCTCTCATGGGGGCTAAAACCCCTCAAAGGAGCATAAAACCCCCAAAAGAGCTAAAGATTGAGCGAAAGGGGCTAAAAGCCCAAAAAAGGGGCTAAAGCCTTGACCAGGGGCTTAAAACCCTAAAAAAACTATAAATAGAGGGGTAGGGGTCACTCTGAAGACATTCCTTCCTTGCATACTATTATGTTGCCCGAGTGAGTGCCTTGAGACCATTTGCCTCTCAAGCCATTCACCCTCCCTCTCATCCATCCTCCCATTGAGCCATAGCTCCCCCATTCTCAAGAGAGGAGTTTCTCCAAGCAAGGGCATGGTGGCCCATTTCCACCAAAAGAAGGTATAATTTCTATTTGGTTTTTTTTATTTGAGTTTTTTCTAACATATCTTTGCTTGCAGGTTTATGGCCTAACATGTTCTTGCAGGTCTCCATTGTTGTATGCAGGATCTTGGAGCTCAACCCATAACCTTGTGTGCATAAGGGTTTTCTTTGTATTGTTGTTCTAATTCATTTTTGTTTTGTTTTTCTTGCACAACCACTAGGAACCCTACCCTTTTGTCCTATAGATAAAAGGTAGCCATTCCTGCCTTGTAGTAAGGGAGAAATCCATACTATAGAGAAACAACCATCCCGAGAGGCATTAAGGACTCCTCTCAAGTGGTCCAAGGAACTCTCCAATGAGGTTAATGAAACCAAGATACAGGGACCTTTGGGTCTATCCTTTGGAATATTTGTGTTGTCGTCGACAGAGGGAGACTTGCCCCAAGTCAAGGTAATGGCGTTTCCTTTACCAGAAGCATGAGGGAGATAACCGAAAGATGTGAGACAATCTGAGGACTGACTCACTGAATGGAGGGGGGGAGGGAAAGAGTTGAACAGGGGTAGAGGGAGTGTAGTAGACTCAAACTTCCTTTGTTCAGAGTATGACAGTAGGGCAAACCAGGAAGCAAATGAAACTAACTCATGGGAAAGGGATCGTAGCTATAATATCGGGAATGTAACTACAGATGGGAAATAATTGGGGGAGGTAGACACTTTTGATTTTGATAGGATCCAAGGAAGACACATGACAAAATACTCTGAACAAAGGTGACCCAAAGTGGGAATTCTACCAAACTGTTATATGTGGGGTGGTGTCTAGAGACACCATTGTGGTACGATCTCGTGGATTTTGGGCGAGCCCAAGAAAGTAAATGCTCAATGGTGCTTTCAATTTTAGAGAGTCTGAAAGCACGAAGAAGACTCCAGTGGGGGATCTTTTTCATTGGTAGTCTCCTGTGCCCGAAAAAGGATAAAAGTATACATAGGAGAGCTCACGCATCCTGTAGGGGATGATATACTTCTTTTCTGTTGGTAGTCCAATCAAGACAGAAAATCTTAAACCTATACTAACTGGACGGTCATTTAGATACTTTTACAAGCATGAACAAAACCAAGTTTGCTCAGAAATATTTTCTTGATGAGAAGGCTGGAAAAGAGCTTAACGACAACCCATGGTGAGCTTTTTCGTAAAGTTCGGCCCCTCTGCCTGAGAAAGCCTAAAGGTATGCATAGGGTAATGGTCTTGGCTTGAATATTCCAAGGTGGTCCTTTTCATGTGGTAGTCTACATGGTTCACAAAAGGAGATAAATGAGATGATGTAGACGCCCTTTCCTATACTTTAACGAGCGGGAAAGGAAGCAACTGCGCTCAGCCATCTTTTCATTCTTTAGGAGTTAGAAAAGAGCTTAAAAGAAACTCTAGTATGGTCAATCGATCACGGTGGAACAGGTGGTGCCCCTATGTTGGGACGGCGGATAGTGGTCCAAAGATCATCTGTGTAGTATGGATGGAGCAGGTGGCTCTTAGACATACCTATACATGCATGGGATAGATCGCGACAGAGGAACGTGAGTTGGTGCGGTAGAGGCACGCAAACTGAGATGGCTCTCAGACAGAGGTTAGGAGAGCTGTGTGTGAGTTGTGATGGACAGACTTGACTACATGTGATGTGAGTACAAGTCCAGAGGTAGTTATATGCCAAATGCATGGAAAGGAAATGATCTGTTCTCTGGAAGATGGTCCGGAGATCCACATAAGGTGTGGTGGACGGGGTAGACAGATATATGTTAAAAACCAAAATGATGTGCCTTACGGGCAATGGCCTGAGAACCCACATGAGTGGTGGCAGGCAAGTGTGATGCAAGTACAGGTCCGAAGACACGTGTATCACCATGATGTGGCTCGAAAATCGAGGTAGCTTCCAAGGAGTGGTCCCAAAAATTACTTATTAAACATGAGACGATGGTCTCATAAGGAGATAGAAATTTGACCCCGGAGGTGTGAGAGGTGTCTCAAACAGGTTCCAGGTGACTTTGAATTAGCACCTAATGGTGCTACCCCTAACTTGTGGTAAAAAGCAAAAATAAAAAAAGTAAAATCAAGCGACTCATTGGTGGATGTTAAGCGTAAAAGCTCTTGAGGTAGAGTCCGTTGCGAGGATTCTCCAAGATTTTCCCATTAGAGTCAATAAGGGTGTATGCCCCTTTTCTGGGGCAATGGTGGATGACATATGGGCCATACCACATTGACTCAAAATTTTCTTTGCCCAACTTGTCATTGGGTTGGTCGTAGACTAGAACCATATCTCCTTCGCTGAAGGTGTGAGGGTGGACATGGGAGTCATAGTAGGCCTTTGATCATGTCTTCGTTGCTTTGATGGCTTGAAGGGAATCTCAGTGGTTTTCTATTTTTTTCTCAAGTTGGAGGAGTCATTCTTCCAAAGGCGAAGAATCGGGGAGGATTTCTACCACGAGGCAGAGGGACAGGATATGGCACTCTATAGGGAGTATTGATTCAACGCCATGTACTAGGAGGAAAGGGGTGAAACCGGTTGCGATTTTTGTGGACATGCGATAAGCCCATAGGGCGGAGAATAACATGTGATGCCAGTTGGTTTTATGATTTCCTACCATCCTTTGGAGCATTGTTTTGATGATTTTGTTGACTGCTTCAACTTGGTCATTTCCCCGGGGGTAGTAGGAAGATGAGTACTTGTGTACAAATTTCAACATGGTTGACAACTCAGCCCAAACATCATCTTCAAAGTGTGTACCATGGTCTGAGACCAATTGTGTAGGAACACCAAATTGTGAAATAACATGGTTGAAGAAGAAGCATGCCATTGTTCCACTTTTGCAATAAAATGTGGTCATGGCCTCAGCCCACTTAGTGAAGTAATCGACTGCCATAATGATGTATTTATGACCGTTGGCCCAGGTAGGGTTGATTGTCATGAAGTTGATTTCCCATTTGTAGAAGGGCCCGACTGTGACTATGGGGTGTAATGGTGTAGGGGGTGTTCTTTCCTTTGGGGCAAATAGTTGACAACTGCGGCAATGCTTGAATGCCTCTACGTAATCAACAAAGATGGAAGGCCAGAAGTAGCCAGCACGTAAAATCTTCTGGGTAGTTTCCAGACCTGAAAGGTGGCCACCATAGGCTCCACTATGACAGTCGTTGAGGATGGTATCAGCCTTGTCATAGGTGAGGCAACGGCATAGGATGGTATCAATGCCTCGACGATGTAGAACATCTCCAATCAATAGGTGGAAAATGGCTTGATGTCGAATGTGTCTCCTGTATTCACGGTTTAAGTGTGCTGCGAACTTCTATGTTCGTAAGTATAGAAGCATGTCCCCATACCATGGGTCTTCCATGGATATGATGACTAGGAAATCATTAGGGAGGTCATCCTTTGGAGGTGATGACGTATTTAATGGGGGAAAACTGGTCATGAGCGCGTCCAGTGCAAGTGCCCTTGTGCTTTTTGGGGAAACGAATTCTAAGTCGAATTCTTGGAGGACGACTACCCACTTAGCCGTGCGACCTTGTAGAAGGCAACAGCTTAAGAGGTACTGCATTGGGTTTGAATCAACCACTACATGTGTATGGTTTGCAATGATGTAGTGGTGCAACTTTTGAGCCGAGAAGACGATGGCAAGGGCCAATTTCTCCTCGGGTGAATATCGTAGTGGGGGGCCTGTGAGCTTCTGACTGATGTAATAAATCATGTTCTCATGGTGAGCATTGTCTTCTTGGACCAAGACTCCAGCAATGGCATTGTCCGAGGCCGACACATAGAGAATGAAGTCTCGGGTGAAGTCTGGTGCTGAGAGTAATGGTGCAGAAGCCAGGGCTTGCTTGAGTGCATCAAACGATTCTTGTGCTTGCTGATCCCAAACAAAGGGGATTTTTGTGCAGAGCAGGCGGATGAATCCATAGGATTTTGTTGCATACTCTGGTACAAAGCAGCAAAGGAAGTTGGCCTTGCCTTGGAGGCTCTGTAGTTGGTACCGATTTTTTGGTGAAGGAAGATCAAGGATAACTTGAACTTTGAGGGTGTCTACTGTTATCCCTTTGTGGGATATGATGACCCTGAGTAGACAGCCTGCTGGGACAAAAAAAAATGCACTTTAGGGGATTTAGGCAAATTTTGTACTTGCGGAACATAAAAATACTTGCCTCAAGTCGTGCATATGTTGTGCTCGTTTTGGTGATCGAGCGGTAAGATCGTCCAGGTAGACCAATATGATATGGATTAGATCATGGAAAAAATATGTCATGGCACACTGGAAGGTGGCTCCAACATTCTTTAGGCCAAAGGGCATGACTCGGTATGCAAATGTGCCCCACAGGGTTGTGAATGCAGTCTTGTAACGATCTTGTTTCCGGATCTGAATTTGGTTATATCTGGAAAATCCATCCATGAAGGAAAAGGCCTCATGTTCGGCGCATCTTCGGCGCATGCATCGATAATCTAATCGATGAAGGGTGTTGGGAATTTTTCCTTGGGACACGCTACATTTAGATCACGGAAGTCTATACAAATGCAGATGCTAGCCTGTTTTTTATTCACAGGAAGAGGATTATAAACCCAGCAGTGCTTCTATATAGATTTATGATTGATGCAGCATACTTGTACCATAGAGACTCTGACTCTCCATCAGTGAGTCCATACAGCTATGTACCGTTCCAGATCTATCAGGCTATCAGTCATGAAGATATAGCATTCCATAAGAATGCCATGGGTCCAATGTAGTAGTTCTTCAAATCAGTATTGTATTCAGCCTCTCATTCAGGAAACCACTATGTATCATCAATTGTACATGATCGGATCTTGTATTATAGAGCATAGATCACATTATTCTTTTGACATTGTTACAAGCATGGGGATTCCCACCTTCTCCATATACATGTCACACATTATTTGTATTTCACCCATTGATGGGAACCATATTAATACAAAAACCAAAAGCCACCATGCCCCAGCCCAGGAAGCACCACCTCTCCATAGAAAATCCTATGATGTCCCTCGGCCATACGATGAGCTCATGCCCTCACACATCACGGGGCAATCTGTTAACCCAAAAAATCCCTCACTCAGCTCTACATGGCCTACACCACCCAAGGACACCCATGCATGACGCTCATTTGACCCCATTTGATCCCCACGCCCTCAAAATGGCTCAAAAAGATGCAAAAGGACTTAAAATCCCCTAAAAAGAGCCAAAATATCTCTCATAGGGTCTAAATCCTCCAAAAAGGGGATAAACCCCCTTAAAGGAGCTTAAGACCCCCAAAAGAGCTAAAGATTGAGTGAAAGGGGCTAAAATCCCAAAAAAGGGCCTAAAGCCCTGACTAGGGGCTTAGAACCCTAAAAAAGCTATAAATAGAGGGGTGGGGGTCACTCTCAAAACATTCCTTCCTTGCATACTATTATATTTAGTTTATTTGAGTTTTTCTTGTTGATGTATATGTAACTTTGGAATGTATTCTTCTATGTATCTTATGTATTGTAACCCGATGTTTATTCTGAGATGTTTCTATTATGTATTTGAGTCATGTGATCATACCCCGATGTTCTGATTGGGAAGATTAATAATGTAAACAAGTCATATCAAGTCATTAGGTAAGTCCCCACAGTTTCAGGGCACTTGAGTTATTATACACTAATTAAGGTGTAGGCTCGAGTAGTAATTATTAGGTTGAGCCTACGTGTGACAATGCAATTCAAGTGAACGGATGAATATAAATAGAGAGTGAGAGTCTCTCTATTTATCACTTGTACAACACATCACTTGCTCTCTCAAGTGTGGTGCACTAGTGGAGAAGGAAATACTCTGGGAAGAAGAAGACTATTGCTGTTGGGAGTGCATCTTATTGTTTCGGGGTTTTACATCTTGTGGTGATACTATCTTAGAGGAAGTTGCAGGGTTTTCTCCATTTATGGTTTCCCCGATCAAAACTCTTTGTGTCTCTTGTCTCTTGTGATGTGCTTATGTTATTGCTGTGCTTGTTATTCTCTCAGTGAAAAGATCCTAACATAATGCTAGCTTAAATGTTGAAAAACTAACATTTATAACATATCTTTGCTTGCAGGTTTATGGCCTAACATGTTCTTGTAGGTCTCCATTGTTGTATGCAGGGTCTTGGAGCATAACCCATAACCTTGTGTGCAGAGGGGTTTTCTTTGTATTTTTGTTCTATTTCATTTCTATTTCATTTTTCTTGAATGACCACCAAGAACCCTACCCTTCCATCCTATAGACAGAAGGTAGCCATTCCCGCCCTGTAGTAAGGGAGAAATCCCTGCTATAGAACTGGTGACCACAATGGAAGAGACAGGCTTGATGGACCGTCGATGATGGTGGAGACAAGAGGGTCTGTAGAATTGGACATCATGTAAATGGACATGGTGTCTGAAGATGGAGGTGGGGGGTGAACTTATTTGATCAGAGCGATATCATATTCAAGGAAATGTTGTCGAAGGTTGGCTATATCCATTCGAAACTTGAACAAGTCTTGGCAGCTGTGAGAATAGTGTACATACAATCTGCAAAGGGCGCAAGCATGGTTTGTTCTTAATGAATTGTTTCTCACTATTGGCCCACTTGGGAGTTCAACCACGGGGATATTTTTCGTTGTATCCATGGCATCCAAATGCACGTGAATTATGGGAATCTCAGGGCAGTTTTGAGTTGGATGGCCCTGTTATTCACAGACAGCGCAAGGCGGGATCTGTCGAGGTTCAACGGTAGCTTTCGTGTTTTTTCCCCTGGCCCTTTTTGGGTGGGGCAGTGCGGGTGTGGGTGTGGTGGTTGGCTTTTGCAGGCTGGGTGGAGGATGAGATTTGACCGTAATGGGTTGCATAAGGGTTAAGACTACGGGCTGGTGGATCAAGGTACCACACGAGAATTCCCAATGTAAAACTGGGTAATTTTAAGGTAGCCATTACTGTCTTGCTCATGACACCAAGTGGGGGAAAGAGGAAAGGAATTGTGTGGACTGGGGAGGAGCCCAAATAACTCCCTGATGGTTGCATATGGGGGTGAGTTTGTGGTGGCGGCTACACATAATGTTGTGGCTGCAGATGATGCTGCAACTGCTGATGGTGTTGCGGTTGCGGATGGTGTTGTGGTTGCTGTTGGGGCTGTGGTTGTGGTTGATGGTTGGGTTTAGTAGTGTTGGATGAGAGCATGTAAAAATCCGCAGTCTCATTTGGTGTCAGCGATGGTGACACTAAGGGGAAAGAAGCCGTCATGGTGGTATCGACACACAACCCAGGGCCCACATTCAATAATGGGGAGGCTGGTATGTTGTCAACCATGGTGTTGACCGCAAGGATAACATTGGCGGGTGCGGTTAGCCCTTGCAGATCAATGGTGTTGATCGTAGGGACAACGTTGGCGAGTGTCGTTAGCCCTTGCGGATCGTGATAAGTCAGTTGGTCAACCATCACAATTTTCCCTTCATGGGGGAACATCATGAGACAAAAAATAGTTGATGCTACGGCTTTCATGGTGTACATATAACTTCTTCCGAGGAGAAAGTTATATTCCAACTGAGCCTTGACAACCTCTATGTCAATCAGTACTATTTTCTCAGCTAATGTGATGGGGACATGGGGGAGGATTCCTTGGGATTTAGTGGGATGGCCATCATAAGCCCGCAGAGTTGCAGAGTTGTAGAGGATCCAAGCTTCTACTAGACTAGGGTAGACATAATGCACGTGGATGCTCCCTCATCCACTATGCACCTGTGTATGACCAAATTTTGGATAGACACTGGGATTTGGAAGGCAATGGTTGATGGCATCCGCGGTTCTCCATTATCCATGTCGAATGTGATCAACTTGGAGTCAGAGGGATCCACGGCACCAAGGGCGGCCAGTAAGGCTTTCTGCTGCGTTGGGAAATTTTTGAGTACCTCAAGAGAGAACATGGCAGTGGGTGTTTGGGCCAAATCATCCATGATGTTGTACCTGACAACAGTTCTAGCCGTTCCGTTATTGGAAACTCGGCATATGGGGGGGCACAAGAAAGGGGGTAATTGAAGAGGTGCATTGGTTGTTTTAGACGTAGATGGCGTTGATGTGTCAGCAGGTTCATTGTTGGTTCAGTACTGATTTCGTCTAGTTTGTAAATTGAACTCTTCAGTTGTCATAGCTAGTAGGTGGTGGACACCTATTTCTTCCGTGAGAGGTGTCCCCGGAGCGTTGGGATTGGGTTAGGGAGTGGGTGCAATTTCCACCATTCCTTGGACTGGTAATGGGTTTTGGAGCACCCTAGGAGGAGGTCCTAGTGGTGCTGAGTTGTTTTGGGCTTGGTCTGTTGTATTGGTGGCATGTTGAAGCTCGTTTCTAATGGCCTGTTTAGCGCAACCCATGAAGGGGCACTCATATGTGTAGTTCCTGTAGACCTCGCATAGTATGCATGGTTGGTTTGTACGCAACAGATCATTGCACCTTGGTGCATTTGGTCATTGAGGATTTTGGGCTAGCCAGTTCACCGCAGCATTGTTGGGGGGATTTGGCTGTTGACCGCCTCCCTGCGGCTGATTGTTGCCTTGGTTTCGAGATCAGTTATTCCTGGCTTTCCCTTGTTGGTTATTGGGGGCTGGCTGGTTGGGACGGTTTTTCTGTGCAAACACTTGTCCCAATGGAACATATGGAACAGGGTCGGGGGCTTGAACAGCTTGCACCGGTGGTGCATAGTAGACTTGGGTGGGTGTCGGTGCCACAAATGTGGGAATTTTTCCTGTGTATTGTTGTTTCATCCAAGCTAATGCCTAAGCCTGCTATGGTGGTGCAGGTTTCGAATAAGAAGTTGTGGCTCCAGACTGGGACATCATTCTTGCATAGTCCAGAGTTTGGTTTTGGTATGCAACACAAGGGTTGTTGCTTGGTTGTGGTGGTATTGCAAGTGGTGTCGGACGGTGCTGTGGTTGGTGAGAGATAGAACCTATGATGCCATCTGCAGCATGGGATGCCCTCGGTGCATCCCGGTAGGAGGTTCTTGCATGGGGAGCATCTGGAAAGACAATGTAAAGGTATCAAGACTGCGCATAGATCAGATCAAACTGCTGGGCTTTCAAGGTGGCCTCGTCTTTGGATTGGGTACATTCGGATGCGACGTCCTTTTTTATAGGTGGTAGCAAAGTTTTTAGGAACCAATCTAGGAAGATCCTATCATCAAGTTGGATCTTGCACAAACTACGGCGTCGCTGCCACTCGTGGATGTGGTCGGTTTGTGGGTCGCAGTGTTCTGGCGGCAAGATAATAAGTTTTCCACCCATTCATTGTATCTAATGGGGAGTTGGAAATATTGCAGGAACATGAAAGACAGGGAGCTTAAATTTGGGCACTTGCCTTGTGGTAGCTCAATGTACCACTTGGCTGTAGCACCTATGAGGGTGCGTTGGAACATTCGAAGCTTGATCAAATCATCTACAATGTTATTTGATGAGCACCATAGGTGAAACATCATGATGTGGTGTTGGGGGCACTCCCCTGCCTTCCCTTCAAACTTGGGAATGTTTGAGGGAAGTTTGGTTGGCATGGGAGGCCAAAAAGTTTGATGGTGGATAGGGTCATTTGTTAACCGAGCCAAGTCAGGAAAGTTGAGACGTGCCATGAAAGGAAGGTTTGACCCAAGGTTTATGTGAGATGGGGAAGCCATGGTGGCGGGGTTTGTAGGGACATGATGCACCTGCATAACTGGGGGTACTTGTGGCACCATTGTGGATGGGCCAGTGCCCCCAAGTGTGGTGTGAGGGGCAGTGTAGGTTGAAGGGCCACCGCCCCCATGTATGGAAGGAGGGGATTTGTAGGTGGAAGGGCCACTTCCCCCATGTATCCCAAGTGGGACAGTGTGGGTGGAAGGCATACTGCCCCCATGTGTTGCAGGTGGGACAACTTGATTGGTCAATGTGGGTGGTGGTAGCTGGCTTATGACAGTTTGCATGACTTTGCTGGGGCCACTAGCAAAGTTGTTGGTGGTGATGTGGGGTGTGGACATGGGTCCACTACCAATCACTATGTCAGAAAATGGATCCGGTTTGCACCAGCCATGGGGCTTGATGGTGTAGTATGCAAGTCTTGCTTAGATTGGTATGATTCTAAGTCAAAATCAGAGGCTGCGTGGCCTTCTGATGGTGTAGAGGGTCATCGAGAATGGTCTCAACGGTGTTGATTCAAAGACCCGAACTATGGTGGGTCGCCTCGCAGGCGTGAGGAAGAACGTGGGGGAGTAATCGTGTCTGATTTGTATGTAAAAAAGGTGAAATATGGTGATGATTTTTGGACCCTGGTTTTAATGGATTCCTATTGGCTTCAAGTGGTCACTCAGTCACCAAGACTACCAAAAGATAGCGCTTGGATTTTTCCTCACGGGAGTGCTAGTCAATCGGTGGGGGTCATTCCCCATTTTGCTTGGCAATTCCTCTCAGCGGCCAGCTACTTTGAGGTTCCCATGGTACTCCTCACAATGAGTTTTTGGGCTGAGCCCAAGTACTTCCCACGGTTAAGGAAGTCAGGGACTTATGTCCTCAAAGATTGCAGATGTTTGGCTTAGTGTAAATTGTAAATTTTAATGGCTCACTCAGCATCATGAGTTGAGTTGGGTTGGTTTATATGGTATGGCTTGTGTGTATGTATTTTTTCTTTCTATTATACTTAGTGGTTGCTTAAATGGTTTATGAATATTCTATAGAGTTCATAACATTGTCAATGAAAGCAGGAAATGATAATCAGAAATTTTACACATGTACCATTTCTTAATCTGAACTATGATAGCTTGACTAGGTGACTACCTTGCACCTATATTTCTCTTCAACCAAGAAAGGGTGCTGGGCTCTCAAAAAAATGGGACTAAGCCCATCCATAGATCCATAGGTCACCCTCTAGATGCAAGGTCGGTCAACAGGGAGGACGTTGAGCTCCATGAGAAGCCCTCCTTCTCTAGCCCCTCTACCTTCCAAGTCACCTGTTTTTAGTGGCTTTCAAAAATGATAGGTGAAGTGCCTATTACTATACGAGATTCACCCTTCGTCTTATCCCAGAACACCCCAAAGGGTGATGACTGGGTAGAGGAGGAAGGGCTAGGCAAGACATTGATTTTAATTACAGTAATTTTTAATCAACCTTTGTTCATGTTCATTAATCCATTAACAATTGATTTACACATACTGCAAATAAAATGAAAAAATACTGAACATAAACATAAACATATTTGATGGACAGAGGCGGTTGAGCCGCACTGACAGTCCTTAACTTTTTAAAAATCAGAATCTGAGTGACAGATCACACTTTTTGGGTCAAATGTGGTGAGGGGGTTGCTCAGAACCTACAGACAAAGGCGGGCTGACTTCTGGGAGGGGTTCACACCTTTTGGGACAAAATGGGTGACCTGGTTGCACCTCTTAGGCCTGAATGGGCGACCTGGTTACATTTGTCAGCCCGATAAGAGCGACCTGCTCTGGAAAGTGAATTTTTTTTTTATCCTGAGCCAGATTAGGCTAACACTAACTTGTACTGTGGCCAAATGTGCTCGGATTGGCCTTGAGGAGGATTGGTGGTAACTATAAATGCTGAAAAATAGAGATCTAAGCTAGATTTGATAGAAATTTAAACTAGGGAAAATGAAAATAAACTGCAAAAATAAAACCCAGAGATCCTGTGGGATTGACCTGGTATGGTCTCCAGTTCTGTAGCAGGGATTTGTCCCTTACTACAGGGAAGGAATGGCTACCTTTCGTCTATAGGATGGAAGGGTAGGGTTCTTGGTGGTTGTGTAAGAAAAATGAAATAGAACACAAATACAAAGAAAACCCCTCTGCACACAAGGTTATGGGTTACGCTCCAAGGCCCTGCATACAAAAATGGAGACCTGCAAGAACATGTTAGGCCATAAAACTGCAAGCAAAGATTTTTTTTTTTTTTTTTGTAAATAAAACATGCATTTCTATACAGAAGCCAAATTACAGAACAAAATACATCTAAAGCCGACCCAAAAACATGGAGGCCTTAGTCCAGTCTAGAGGAACCTAGTTCGGGACTTGACCTGAACTGTTTTACCAAAAAAATACAGAGTTTTTCCATAGCCTCATGCTCCCGTTAATACCTTTGTTCCTACTATGATTCCTGATGCTATTACATTGCTTCCCCACCCACATCAAAATTGACGAATTGATGGTCTTGTCTCTGCAGGGATCCCTATTGACAGCATGGTGCCTATTAACATAAGAACTATGACTATCTAAACTAAATAATGTTGGAAATACACAAACTGAGAAGGAAACCTGGAAAAGGCACAGCCTAAAGTGTGATATCATATTCGACCAGAGGGGAGGGAGCTCCAGCGAGGGATTGCAACTGAGGGAATCCCGACAGCTGGTTGCTGTGAGCCAGGCACAAGCACCGACATTGTTTTCATGGGGCCAGCCGTGTTTCGTGATTCCACTGGTCCTCCTTCATCTACCATAACACATATGATGGTCCGCTCCTAAGGTCTAGCTGTCTCCATGGCCCATCGATCCACAGGGTGAAACGGAAAGCCCAAACAAGCAGCAAGGACATCGAGCTTCTGGTGCATTGTGTGGCATTCATAATTGTGCTCCTTCCAGAAGGGCATGAGTTTCAAATCTCGATCTCTCTTGGCTTCCTGCATTGCTGCAGATTGCCCCACCAATTGGAATGTAACCCAATATGTCATTAACATACGAGATCGTATGCTAAAGCACAACCAGCGGTGTTGCCAGGGTCCAGGCCCCATTATGCAACCTCCGCGTGAAGATTCTCCCGGGGCATGGATTTTGCCTCCGCCCAAAGTCCCTCGACCACCCTTTCGACCTCGAGCCTGATACTAAGTGAAACATGCTCCTTATAGAGGTCAGCCTCCTCCTGAGCCTAGAGCTGAGCATGATTGGCTTGTCACGTCTGGCGCTTGAAGGATTTCCTGTTAATCGAAGATAAGCCAGACGCCTCCCCGGGGCCAATCTCCCCTCTGAATTGCCATTTGGGAGCCATTGGGTGAGACTGCGGAAACAAGAAAGGCAGCGGGAGGTGAAGTTGAGGCTCACTAACAAGACCAAGCTCCAAAGCACAGTAGAAGACGAAAGATAGATACACAATCTTGCCCTTTCTAAAGCCGAACTCGTCATAGCAGATTTCACAATATCTGGAATAAAACAGTTGAGCACTCATGGGAGCATTCACATCCCTAACCTTAGCCTATGTCATTCCCATCATTAGACTAAGAGCCCTCATCCTACGTAGATAATGGACCTCGTCCGGTCGATGGTACTTTTGCCCAATGCTAAGCGTGGCAGAGCCGACGGCATGAAATGAAATAATGGAGCAGTATAAGCACCAAAGCTGATGTGCATTTAATCCTATGGTCCCACTCCGCATTAGCTTGGCTACATGTAGGTGTGCTCATGCCTTCTAACTCCATCTTTCCTCCCGTCCATCTAATCGTCCATTTGTATTACCCCAGAGAGATCCCTAGAGGCCAGGTGGCTACATTGTTGGGCCCAGTCCTCCTCTTCACCACCTTCTAACCTGTCACATCAAAATCCAACTCCGCACTCCATGCCTGCGTTCACCAACCAATCAGCAACCTTGTTGGCCTCCCTTATGATGTGGTGGAAAGAGATTACAGGGTGCGTAAGGAGAAGGAAACGCAACCTCTCTATCCTGTACGCTAGGCTCCAACTGGGAGAGATCTTTTTCGAAGTTTTTTCATTCAGTAATCACTTGGCCAACTGGATGAGAGTGTTGGAATCACCTTCAAATATTGCCGGGAGAAACCCCCCCTGATCAACACTTTCGAGCCTCGAATGAGGCCTTCCAACTAAACCAAGTTGTTTGTATCCTACCCTATACTTCCCATGAACACCATCTTGATCCTGCCCTCCTGATCGTGACAGAGGCCACCAAAACTAGCCAGACCTGAGTTGCCTCTAGATGCGCCATCGAAATTCAGTTTGAAAACGCCGGGAGGAGGAACCGACCAAATTGATGGGCTAGAGGGGAGACATAATTTGTCCCAATATCATAGAGCAACCAGCGTAGGTCTATTTATCCCCTAGTTCTCAGTGATCTGGACTTCTTCCCGCGGGAAAATATTATCCTGTTTGTGCCACTGCATGCACCTAATGGATGATAGCAGGTTGTCTTGCACCGTGTTCCAAACCACCTCCATTTCTTTGCATTGGTCTCGGAATATCCTAGCATTCCTATCCTTCCATATACACCACATGGCCATGCCCAGGAAAGCATCCCAGATAGTTCTGATAATGTGATTTTTGAAGGCTCTTGGGCACCATTCTCTTAAGGTCTGGGAAGGCTGACCCTGATTCCTATCGCTCTGTTGGAACTTCATCGCTCCCTTGTCCCAAATTGCAACTGTGAAAGGGCAGCTGTTGAGAAAATGGCCCATCGTCTCATTCACTTGATAACACAGACAACACTAGGATGGTCCAAGAATCCCCCTCTTTCAAAAATTTTCACAACTAAGGATCCTTCCTCTAGCTACAAGCCAAGCAAAGAGGGCCACCTTGGGCCATAAGTTGACAATCCAAATTTTTTTCTAGATGTCATCCTTCACTGCATTCCTAGAAATCCTAATACTATAAGCCTCCTTGACGCTAAAGGATCCTCTGGACAAGTATCCCCATCTTAAGATATTAGGGCCTTCTTAAGACTTGATAAAGCGTTTGCTCAGTTCTTCATGGAAGGATTCCCAGTCCTCCTCACTCGTATATTCAGGTTTCTCAAGGAAGTTCCACTGATGGTGATCCAATTGGTTCCCCAGCCTCCATGATTGGTTCACCATAATCCTACCACACTCGAGCTCCTGCTGTTTGATGAGAGCCCACCGAGGATCCCTACCAAGGATGGGGAACTGGTTCCAAGAATCTTCACAGAACTTCACCCTGCTACCATCCTTGATCTCCCAGAAACTATGCTCTTGGATAATCGATTTACCAGCCATGGCTTTCAACCATATGGATAACCCACTAGGGGCCTCGTTGAAGCATATCAGGAGATGTCTGGGTCTATCCTTGGCATATTTTATGCTCTAAAGTTTCACCCATGGTTCTGATGAATGGTTAACCCACCGCCACCAGACCTTGGCCCCAAGGATCTCTGACACTACTTCAAGATCCCTAAGACCTAATCCTCCCTGTTCCTTAGGCTTGCAAACATCCTCCTAGCTCACCAGAGAGAATTTGGCCTTCTCCCCATGCCCCCTTGAGAGAAAATTGCATTGACTACACCGAATTTCCTTAAGAATAGCCTTAGGCATGGCTAAGATCGAAAAAAGGTAAGTCGGCATCGCTTGTAAGATGGATTTGACCAGGATTAGCCTACTGGGGAAATTAAGGGGGCGAAGCACCCAGCTTGATAATCTTTGCTTTAATTTATCCAGAAGTTCCTGCCAGGATTATTTTTTAGGACTGCCCATCCCAAGGGGGAGGCCAAGGTACTTAGACAGGAAAGCCCCTCTAGAGAAACCCAAGATTTTCGGAATATTCCTATGGGTGGCTGGGGGAGTGTTGACAAAGAAAACCTAAGATTTATTAGGATTGGCCGCCAAGCGTGAGGCCTGAGCAAAAATGTCTAGGATTTTCTTGAAGCTTCGAGCTTCTTGGACTGAAGGATGCCCCATGAGCATAGTATCATCCACAAATTGTTGGTGGGTATAAGAGGACGCCCCCTCATGTGATTTCACTCCATGAGTTGCACCACTTTCAACCTGGATCGCGATGAGGTGGCTTAAGTCCTCAGCCATGAGGATGAATAGAAAGGGGGACAGAGGGTCTCCTTGGTGGATGCCATGTGATGGTTGAAAGGTTGAAGTCGGGGATCCATTGAGGAGGATATTAAAGAATGGCGAGCAAACCAAGCCCATGACTGACTCCACCCAATCGGGGGAAAAATCGTAGGATCCCAACATCTTCTCCATGGATTCCCAATTGAGCTTATCGTAAGATTTTTCAGTATCGAGCTTAATCATCATCCCAGGGGTTCTTGATATTTTGAGTGAGTGTAGCACTTCATGCACAAGGATAACCCCATCCAAGATTTTCCTACCTTCCATGAAACCAGACTGTTTTGGGCTTATGAGCATTGGGAGGAGGGGTTTGAGCCTGTTAGCAATGACTTTGGATATGATTTTGTATATGACATTGCATAACGCTATCGGTCTGAATTTGTTTGGGGTATTCGCCCCCACCTCTTTTGGGATGAGGGTGAGGAAAGTAGCATTGAAGGCTTTAAGGACCCCTTTCTTGGTTCTGGATTCCTCCATAATGTTGAGCACATCCTCCTTAACAAGATCCCAGAAAAAATGGAAGAAGTTGGACGTGAAACTGTCTGGACCAGGAGCTTTACCTAGAGCCATTTGGTTGACCGCTTCCTCAACTTCCTACATCCCAATGGGCTTATTCAGCATTTCATTGTTTTCTCCAGTGACCAACCTAGGAAATAACCTATTTATTTGTTCAATGTCCCGACTTCTGTCCCCCCATCTTCCCTAAGAATCTCCAAGAAGTGTTGAGTGAGTTTAGTTTCTATATCCCTCCTCGTTTCCACTCTGTTCCCTGCCCTAGTCTTAAGTCTCTGGATTCTAGAGCTGTTCCTATTTTGGGTCACCAAGTAATGAAATAATTTAGTGTTTCTTTCACCCTCCTGCAGCCATTTTACCCTCACCTTATGTTGCCAAAACAACGCCTCCTATTTTTCCCTAGCTTCAAACTGTCCCATAAGATCATTTTCTTTGATTTTCATGTCCTCATCCCAGCCACCTTCCATACCCTTTCTGTTGATGAGATCTAGCTCCAGCAGCAGTTTTTTTTTGTCCTCAAAGATGTTTCCAAATTCCTCTCTGTTCCACGTATGAATATTAGCTTTCAGGGCCTTAAGTTTTTGCTGGAAATGAAACATAATGGTTCCTAGGGGGGGGACCAGTTCTTGCCACCATTGACTAACCAGGTCCTTGAAGTCCTTGTGTTCCATCCAGAAATTTTCAAAACGAAAGGGATTTCCCCTAGGGGAGCAAGACCAATCCCAAGAGAGGCTGATGGGCCAGTGATCTGAGCCAGCTGCCGGGAGAACGTCAGCCAGAATCTCCCCCATACTATGCATGATGTTCTTCGACACCAAGAAACGGTCTAGGCGGGAGGCCAACAAGTGCTCCCCTCCACACTTGTTGTTCCACATGAACCAGCCACACCCAGTTTCCACGTCAACCAATGAGCTCTGAGCTAAGAACTCGCTAAAATCCTTCTGGTATTTGTCCAAGGCTCTTCTTCCACCCTTCTTTTCCCCAAGATTTGGGATCAGGTTGAAATCTCCCCCTAGCACCCATGAACCCTGCTTCGCTTGCTCCTTGAGCCAATTGAGGAAATTCATAAAAGATTGCTTCTCAGGGAAACAACTGGGTCCATAGATGTTTCCAACCATTCCCTAGACTCTAGAATCCAAAAAGCAAAAATCTGCCATTAGAGCATACTTATTGGCCCGCCAGGTTGAGAATTCCACCGTTCAGGGCTGCCAAAGGATTGCAATACCTCCATATTGTCCTGCTACATCAATGGCCATGACATGACTTCCCTTCCAGATCTTGTCCTTGATCTTTATGAGTCCCCCGCAGCTGCATTTGGTTTCTTGGAGGAACAGAATATCTGGGGATTCCTACCTGATTTTACGGTTTAGAGATTTCCACTTCTTGGGGTTACCACACCCCCTTATATTCCATGAAATGAGCTTCATTGGAAAACCTTTTTAGCTTCATAGAAGGCCACCTGGATTGTAGGATACTGACCATATTCGATCAATCGCACTCCAACTGCTGCTATGCATTGCTTATTCGTCTTCCTCCCACGATGAAGTTCCTCTTCTGGAGATTTCCTCTTACTTCCCTTCTGGGCGTCTGGGTTGATCCCCAAACTTTCCACCACACCCGTTCAGATAATGGCTTCCTGGAGGAGTTCAAGTTGGCATCTCGAGACATACCCTTGTCCCTTCTTCCTGCACTCTTCCTCTATGGCATCCAAGTCTAGCTCACCTAGATCCATGTCCTCCCCTTCATCCTCCTCCATTCCTTCCATCTATTGGGCTTCCTCGATCACTGGAGACTTGGATGGGCCTTCCTGCTGATCTTCAGCCATTGGTGTAGCTTGGAGCTCTTCTCCCTCTTTTAGGGACCCTAAAGCCTCAAAAGAGTTCCCTTGTATTTCCTCCTTGGGCATCGATTCCATTCACGCTGAGGTTATACCTCCTCCCTTACCGCGTCGTCTATTCTTGACCTGGGTGAACCCATCCTCTTCCACAGCTTTGGGTGATGCTGGGGTAGCCGGATTGGGCCTGGGGCTACCTTTGGGACAATTTCTTCCCAAACAACCATATTCATGACAGTGCCGACATCTGAAGGGGAGCTGTTTGTAGTCAATAGGCCGAATCCATTCCTCATCTTCCCAGTTTAAACTGATTGCTTCTGGCAGCTCTCTAGATAGATCCATGTAGACACAAATCCAAGCAAAGGCTGTATACCTTTGGATCCTCATTTGTTCTGCTATTTTTATGAATTCTCCCAGGCTGTTTCCAATGTCCTGCAAGGTCTCCAAGTCCCAGAATTCACCCGGGAGGGAAAAGAGGTGAATCCAAACTGGGGCGACTGTCATGTCCTCCGTTTCTGGCTTAAAACGCTCCTTCCATGGCCGTAAGAATAATCCAGCCGAGAAGAAGAAGTATGGACCTCCCTCCATGATTCTATCTCTGTCTTCCTGGTTAAAGAAGATAATGGTGAAGAAACCCTTGGATCCCAGCTGGAGATCGTAGTGGACTTTAGGTTTCGACACCCCATTGATCCACTTGACCAGGTCTTTTTCCTTCAGCCAAATCCCCACAAATTTCCCTATTAGGGCCTTTTCCTTCCAAGTCTCAATATTACCTCTGACTGCCTCAGATCTAATATGGATCATGGGGATGGACGTCGTTCTTGGGTAATAGCCGCCAATACTCATTTGTTTTCCTTTCCTGGAAATAGGTTGAGACTCGTCTCCCTTGCCATCCTCTGCCTGCTCCTTCCTTCTCACGCAAGGAGTCCCATCATCCTGGGCAGGCACCCACTACCCTAGTGCCACCATGGCACCCTGCAGGAGGCCAAGAAACTAGGATCTTCCTACAGCTCGGCACCATCAGGATTTAGCACACCTTGTTCAGCTCAGCTCCTCCCCTCTGCTACTTCGATTACCACCAATTTTTGCTTATGTGGTATACCTTATTCATTGTAAACTTTACTCTTTAATTTGCAAGGAACATAGTAGTGTTTAGTTTTGCAAGCAAAGATATGTTAAAAAAATCAAATAAACCAAATAAAATAGAAATTATACCTTCTTTTGGTGGAAATGGGCCACCATGCCCTAGCTTGGAGAAGCACCTCTCTTGAGAATAGGGGAGCTATGGCTCAATGGGAGGATGGATGAGAAGGAGGGTGAATGGCTTGAGAGGAAAATGGTCTCAAGACACTCACTCGGGCAGCATAACAGTATGCAAGGAAGGAATGTTTTGAGAGTGACCCCCACCCCTCTATTTATAGATTTTTTAGAGTTCTAAGCCCTTGGTCAGGGCTTTAGCCCCTTTTTTGGAATTTTAGCCCCTTTTACTCAATATTAAGCTCTTTTAGGGGTCTTAATCTCCTTTGAGGGGTTTTAGCCCCTTTTTGGAGGCTTTAGGTCCTATGAGAGTTGTTTTGGATCTTTTTAGGGGATTTTAAGCCATTTTGCATATTTTTAAACCTTTTTTAGGGTGTGGGGGTCAAATGGGGTCAAATGAGGGTCGTGCATGGGTGTCCTTGGGTGTTGTAGGCCATGTAGAGTTGAGTGAGGTATTTTTTGGGTTAACAAATTCATTTGACCCCATTTTACCCCCACATCCTCAAAAAGGCTTAAAAATATGCAAAAGGGCTTAAAATCCCCTAAAAAGAGCCAAAATAGCTCTCATAGGGGCTAAAGCCTCCAAAAAGGGGCTAAAACCCCTCAAAGGAGCTTAAGACCCCCAAAAAGAGCTAAATATTGAGCGAAAGGGGCTAAAAGCCCAAAAAAGGGGCTAAATCCCTGACCAAGGGCTTAGAACCCTAAAAAAGCTATAAATAGAGGGGTGGGGGTCACTCTCAAAACATTCCTTCCTTGCATAATGTTATGCTACCCGAGTGAGTGCCTTGAGACCATTTACCTCTCAAGCCATTCACCCTCCCTCTCATCCATCCTCCCATTGAGCCATAGCTCCCCCATTCTCAAGAGAGGAGCTTCTCCAAGCTAGGGCATGGTGGCCCATTTCCACCAAAAGAAGGTATAATTTTTGTTTTGTTTTGTTTATTTGAGTTTTTTCTAACATATATTTGCTTGCAGGTTTATGGCCTAACATGTTCTTGCAAGTCTCCATTGTTGTATGCACGGTCTTGGAGCTTAACCCATAACCTTGTGAGCATAGGGGTTTTCTTTGAATTGTTGTTCTATTTCATTTCTATTTCATTTTTCTTGTACAACCACCAGGAACCCTACCCTTCTATCCTATAGACGAAAGGTAGCTATTCCTACCTTGTAGTAAGGGATAAATCCCTGCTATAGAACCCATGAATGGTTATGTGTGGATGGGAACTACACATACGAGTGTCCCTTCATGGGTCATGCTAAAGAGGCCATTAGAAACGAGGTTCAACATGCCACCAATACAACAGACCAAGCCCAAACCAACCCATCACCACCAAGACCTCCTCCTATGGTGCTCCAAAACCCATTACCAGTACAAGGATTGGTGGCAACTGCACCCCCTACCCAACCCAATCCAATGCTCCGAGGGCACCTCCCATGACAGAAACAGGTGTCCACCACCTGCTAGCTATGACAACTGAAGAGGTCAATTTAAAAACTAGACAAAATAAGTATGGAACCAACACCAAACCCGCTGACACATTAGTGACATCTATGTATAAAATAGCCAATGCACCTCTTCAGTTATCCCCTTTCCTGTGCCCTTGCCATGCGTCGAGTTGCCAATAATGCCACAGCTAGAGCTGCTGTCAGCTACAACATCGTGGATGATTTGGCCCAAACACCTACCTCCATGTCCACTCTTGAGGTACTCAAAACTTTCCCAATGCAGCGGAAATCCTTACTAGCCACCCTTGGTGCCATGGATCCCTCTAACTCCAAGTTGATCACATTCGACACGGAGAATGGAGAACTGTAGATGCCATCAACCATTGCCTTCCAAATCCCAGTGTCTATCCATAATTTGGTCCTACACCGGTGCATAGTGGATGAGGGGGCATCCACGTGCGTTATGTCTACCCTAGTCTGGTAGAATCTTGGATCCCTACTTCTGCAACCATCCTCTACAACTCTGCGGGCTTATGATGTCCATCCCGCTAAATCCCAAGGAATCCTCCCCCACGTCCCCATCACATTAGTTAGGAAAACAATATTGATTGACATAGAGGTTGTCAATGCTCAGTTGGACTATAACCTTCTCCTCGGAAGAAGTTATATGTACGCCATGTGAGTCATAGAATCAACTATTTTCCATCTCATGATGTTCCCCCACGAAGGGAAAATCGTGACGGTTGACCAACTGACTTATCACGATCCGCAAGGACTAAGGACACCCGCCACCATTATCCCTATGATCAACACCATTCATCCGCAAGGGCTAACCACACCCGCCAATGTTATCCCTGCGTTCAACACCAATGGTTGACAACATACCAGCCTCCCCATTGTTGAATGTGGGCCCTGGGTTGTTTGCCAATACCACCATGACGGCTTCTTTCCCCTTAGTGTCACCACCACTGACACCAAATGAGACTGCGGATTTGTGTATGCTCTCATTCAGCACTGCTACACCCAACCATCAACTGCAACTGCAGCCCCAACCGCAACCAAAACACAATCCACAGTCGCAACACCATCAGAAGCTGCAACATCATCAGCAGCCGCAGCATCATCTGCAGCCACAGCATTATGCGCAGCTGCCACCACAACCTCACCGCCACATATAACCATTAGGGATTTATCTGGCCTCCTCACCAGTCCACACAATTCCTTTCCTCTTTCCCCTTCTTGGTGTCATGAGCAAGCCAATAATGGCTACCTTAAACTTACCCAATTTTACATTGGGAATTTCTGTGTGTTACCTTGATCCACCAGCCCAACCACCAATGCCCCATGTAGTCTTAACCCCTGTGCAACCTATTACAGTTGAATCTCATACTCCACCCGACCTGCAAAAACCCACCACTACACCTGCACCTGCACCGCCCCACCCAAAAAAGGGCCAGGGGCAAGAATGTGAAAGCTACCGCTACAACTCGATAGATCCCACCTAGCACCATTTGCAAAGAATAGGGCCATCCAACTCAAAACTTCCCTGAGATTCCTATAATCCACATGCATTTGGATGCCATGGATATAATGGAAAACTTCCCTGTGGTTGAACCTGCAAATGGGCCAATAGTGAGAAACAAGTCATTGAGAACAAACCATGCTTGCACCCTCTATGGATTGTATGGACACTATTCTCACCACTGCCAAGACTTGTCCAAGTTTCAAATGGCTTTAGCCAACCTTCGACAACATTCCCTTGAATCAAAGATCACTTTGATCAAAGAAGTCCACCCCCCACCTCCTTCTTCAGACACCATGTCCATTTACATGATGTTCAGTTCTACAGACCCTCATATCTCCACCATTACCAATGATCCATCAGACCTTTCTCTTCATTGCTTCTGCAATGATGAGGAGATACTTGGAGCGTTAACCACTTTGGAGTACCCTTGGGACGACATGCACCAATTGTAGCTACAACCCCATCCACAGCCGCAACCTCAGTTACCAAGGAAACATTGGGGTTCATTCCCGATCAACACGGTCCTTTTCCTACCATCCAGGATCGTGTGTAAGTTAGTCTTGGCAACCCACAATCTATAGGATTTCACACTAGGAGTTCCTGTGTGGTAGCTTGAACCACCTACCCTACCTCTAAGGCCCTAGGATGCGTTAACTCATTTCCAGACAATTGAGATGATGTTGCACCTACCTCTGGGTAAATCAAAGACTCTTCCCGTCTCTAGGCCTACCCCTCTTCCTCCAATATAAATTGGGGAAAAGGCCACCAAAGCCACAACCAATACCATTTACATGATCGCTAGCACTATTCACCCTTCCATCTCATCGGCCATGGAAGATCCACCTGATCTACCCCGGCACCACTTACGCGATGACGGAGAGATCTATAAGACCGCCTCTGGTTTTACCCCATTCCCTTTAAACCATAGTGTGGAATCGGTTCTTCCCATAAAAGACCGGATTCTGTCACGCCTCCTTGCTAATGACCTTCATCTTGGCAAGGGGGCATACCTCTTCACTGACTCAGATGATCGACTCTTGAAGAAGCTGCGTAATGGGCTCCACCTTAAGAGAGTCTATGCCTGATATAATCACTATGAGTCCCTTATAGCGTAGTTTTTTCCCTTTTTTGTTTTTCAATGTTTTTACCACAAATCAAAGACCCCCATTCGAGGGAAGCACCATCAGTTTCTAAATCAGAGTCACCCAGAGCCTATTCGAGACACCTCTCACACCTCTGGGCTAAAATTTTCGTCTTCTATCTTCTAATGAGCCCATCGTCTCATGTTTAATAAGTAATTTTCAGGACCACTTCTCAAAAATTACATTGGTTTACGAGCCACATCATGGTGATACAAGTGTCTTTGGACCTGTACTTGCATCACACTTTCCTACCGCCACTCATGCGAGCTTTCGGACCACCGCCCATAAGGCGCGTCATTTTTATTTTTAGCATATAACTGTCTAATCCATCCACCGCGCCTTATGCGGATCTCCATACCATCATCCGGAGCATGGATCATTTCCTTTGCATAAATTTGACATATATCTGCCTCCGGACATGCACTCACATCACATGTAGTCAAGTCCGTCCACCACAACTCACACACGACTCTCCTGACTTCTGTCTGAGAGCCACCTCGGTTTGCATGCCTCTGCTGCACCAACTCGTGTGCCTCTGCCGGGATATATCCCGTGCATGTATTAGTATGTTTAAGACCCACCTGATCCATGCATACTGCATAGACAACCTTTGGACCACTGTCTGCCATCCCGACATAGGGGCACCACCTGTGCCACAATGATCGGTTGACCATACTAGAGTTTCTTTTAAGCTCTTTTCTAACTTCTAAAAGAATGAAAAGATGGCCAAGCGCAGCTGCTTCCTTTCTTGCTCGTTAAAGTGTAGGAAAGGGCATCTACATCGTCTTATTTATCTCCTTTTGCGGACCATGTAGACTATCAAATGAAAAGGATCATCTTAGCATATTCAAGCCAAGACCATTCCTCTCTGCATCCTTTTATGCTTTCTCTGGCAAAGGGGCCGAACTTTATGAAAAATCTCACCATGGGTTGTCATTAAGCTCTTTTCTAGCCTTCTCATCAAGAAAATATCACCGAGCAAACTTGGTTTCATTCATGCTCGTAAAAGTATCTGAATGACCGTCCAGTCAGTATAGGTTTAACCTTTTCCGGCCTGACTAGACTACCAATGGTAAAGAAGTCTTCCCTCCCCTAAAGGATGTGTGAGCTATCCTATGTACACTTTTAACTATTTTTGGGCACAAGAGACTACCAATGAAAAAGAGCCCCCACTGGAGTCTTCTTCGTGCTTTCAGACTCTAAAATTGAAAGCACCATCGAGCATTTACTTTCTCGAACTCGCCAGAAATCCACAAGATCGTACCACAACGGTGTCTCTAGAAACCACCCCACAGATAATAGTTTGGCAACATTCCCACTTTGGGTCACCTTTGTTCAGAGTACTCTGTAATGTGTCTTCCTTGGATCCCATCAATACAAAAAGTATCTACCTTCCCCAAGTATTTCCCATATGTAATTACATCCCTGGCATTATAGCTATGATCCCTTTCCCATGATTTAGTTTCATTTGCTGCCTGGTCTGCCCTGCCGTCATACTCTAAACAAAGGAATTTTGAGTCTACTACACTCCCTCTGCCCCTGTTCAACTCTTCCCCCCCCCCCCCATTCAGTTGGTCAGTCCTCAAATTGTCTCGAATCTTTCAGTTATTTCCCTCGCACTTCTGGTCAAGGAAACATCATTTCCTTGACCAGGGGAAGGTCTCCCTTTGTCGACTACAACACACATATTCCAGAGGATAGACCCAGAGGTCCCTATATCTTGGTTTCATTAACCTCATTGATGAGTTCCATGGACAACTTGAGAGGAGTCCTTAGTGCCTCTTGGGATGGTTGTTTCTCACGTGCTCGACTCCAACTACATCATCGCACTGTCGAGAATCGTACAGGGTATTGGTCCGTGCAGTATTTGGTCTAAGATCCCAGATGTCACTTGAATCTAGAACATTGATGAGTCTATTCAAGGGACCTAAACAGGTTCATGTAGCTTATGATTTTTGCGTTGCGTTGGAGATAGTGTTCAGAAATCCCAGCAGTGCTTCTATATCGATTTATGATTGATGCACCATATTTGTACCACAGAGACTCTGAATCTCCATCAGTGATTCCATACAGCTATGTACCATTCCAGATCCAGCAGGCCATCAGTCATGAAGATATAGCATTCCATGAGAATGCCATGGGTTCAATGTAGTAGTCCTTCAAATCAATATTGTATTCAGCCTCTCATTGAGGCAACCACTATGTATCATCAATTGTACATGATCAACTCTTGTATTATAGAGCATAGATCACATTATTATTTTGACATTGTTACGAGCATGGGGATGCCCGCCTCGTCCATATACATGTCCCACATTATTTGTATCTCACCCATTGATGGGAACCATATTAATACAAAAACCAAAAGCCACTATGTGCTAGCCCAGGAAGCACCACCTCTCTGCAGAAAATCCTATGATGTCCGTCGGCCATACGATGAGCTCCTACCCTCACACATCAGGGGGCAATTTGTTAACCCAAAAAATCCCTCACTCAACTCTACATGGCCTACACCACCCAAGGACACCCATGCATGACCCCCATTTGACCCCCACACCCTCAAAAAGGCTCAAAAATGTGCAAAAGGGATTAAAATCCCCTAAAAAGAGCTAGAATAGCTCTCATAGGGGCTAAAGTCTCCAAAAAGGGGCTAAAACCCCTCAAAGGAGCCTAAAACCCCCAAAAGAACTAAATATTGAGCAAAAGGGAATAAAATCCCAAAAAGGGGCGAAAGCCCTGACCAAGGGCTTAGAACCCTAAAAATGCTATAAATAGAGGGGTGGGGATCACTCTCAAAACATTCCGTCCTTGCATACTGTTATGCTTCTCAAGTGAGTTCCTTGAGACCATTTTCCACTCAAGCCATTCACCCTCCCTCTCATCCATCCTCCCATTGTGCCATAGCTCCCCCATTCTCAAGAGAGGAGCTTCTCTAAGCTAGGGCATGGTGGCCCATTTCCACCAAAAGAAGGTATAATTTCTGTTTTGTTTTGTTTATTTGAATTTTTTCTAACATATCTTTGCTTGCAGGTTTATGGCCTAACATGTTCTTGCAGGTCTCCATTGTTGTATGCAGGGTCTTGGAGCTCAACCCATAACCTTGTGTCCAGAGGGGTTTTCTTTGTATCGCTATTCTATTTCATTTCTGTTTCATTTTTCTTGCACAACCACCATGAACCCTACCGTTCCATCCTATAGATAGAAGGTAGCCATTCCTGCCCTGTAGTAAGGGAGAAATCCGTGCTGAAGAACTCACTCAGCTCTACATGGCCTACACCACTGAAGGACACCCATGCACGACCCTCATTTGACCCCATTTGACCCCCACACCCTCAAAAAGGCTCAAAAATATGCAAAAGTGCTTAAAATCCCCTAAAAAGAGCCAAAATAGCTCTCATAGGGGCTAAAGCCTCCAAAAAGGGGATAAAACCCCTCAAAGGAGCTTAAGACCCCAAAAGAGCTAAATATTGAGCAAAAGGGGCTAAAGCCCTAACCAGGGGCTTAGAACCCTAAAAAAGCTATAAATAGAGGGGTGGGGGTCACTCTCAAAACATTCCTTCCTTGCATACTATTATGCTGCCCGAGTGAGTACCTTGAGACCATTTGCCTCTCAAGCCATTCACCCTCCCTCTCATCCATCCTTGCATTGAGCCATAGCTCCCCCATTCTCAAGAGAGGAGCTTCTCCAAGCTAGGGCATGGTGGCCCATTTCCACCAAGAGAAGGTATAATTTCTGTTTTGTTTTGTTTATTTGATTTTTTTCTAATATATCTTTGCTTTCAGGTTTATGGCCTAACATGTTCTTTTAGATCTCCATTGTTGTATGTTAGGTCTTGGAGCTCAACCCATAACCTTGTGTGCAAAGGGGGTTTCTTTGTATTGTTGTTCTATTTCATTTCTGTTTCATTTTTCTTGCACAACCACCAGGAACCCTACTCTTCTATCCTATAGACGGAAGGTAGCCATTCCTGTCCTGTAGTAAGGGAGAAATTCCTGCCCTGTAGTAGACTCAAACTTCCTTCATTCAGAGTATGACGACAGGGTGGACCAAGCAACAATGAAACTAACTCATGGGAATGGGATCATAGCTGTAATACTAGGAATGTCACTGCAGATGGGAAATACTTGGGGGAGGTAGATACTTTTGGTAATGATGGGGTCCAAGGAAGACACATTGCAGAGTACTCTGAACAAAGGCGACCCAAAGTGGGAATGTTGCCAAACTGTTATCTGTGGGGTGGTGTCTAGAGACACCGTTGTGGTTATGATCTCGTGGGTTTTTGGCGAGCCCAAGAAAGTAAATGCTCGATGGTGCTTTCAATTTTAGAGAGTATGAAAACACGAAGAAGACTCCAGTGGGGGATCTTTTTCGTTGGTAGTCTCCTGTGCCCTGTTACCACCTAAGTTGTACTTAGTGGTTTTTATCAAGTGAGCCTGGTGAACTGGACAAGGATAACTTGTTTGGACTTCAAGAGACCTTTGGAAGTACTTCTGGAAGTGCTTCTTGTATCATATCACATGTTCATACCCCATGGGGGAGTTGTAATAAATGTTCTAGCATGATAGTGTCTGTAAAAGACTCGGTCTCTTAGACTTCATTTGTCAATCCGATCAGCCCAGGGTGTTTTTTCCCTTGGTTATTATTGGCTGTTGAACAAACGACTGATAATTTCTGATTTTTTGACTCCATACCTCCAAATTTGGGGTGGTCGACTTGGCATTTGTGCCTATTGAGGTTATTAGAGTCTATGTGTCAATGTGTAAGCATGCTAGACATAATTTTTGAGTCATATGAACATGTCTAAGTCCCCCTAGGTGTTTTTCAATTTTTCAATTTTTTAGTTTTTTCAGTGTTTTTTATTAAAATTTTAATTTTTCCAAAACTTAGGCTATTTTTTAATAGTTTAATTGGAAAAATTGAGTCTGTAATAGAAGTGGGCCAAATAATCAGTTTCAGTCATGTAGGTGCTCATTTTAAATCTAAGAGCACCATGTGAACCCATGGACCCACTTTTTCCTAAGTTTTGTGTGATCTTCCATCACTCAGGTCAGAAAGCCCCAAAAATCAATTATTGATTATTTTAATTAATAAATTGATGAATAATGGAACAAATCCAAAATCAAATAAATCAGTGGATTCTCAACCGATTTGACTGAAATCAATCAAATCTGGAGCATATTTACTGGATCTGACAAATCCTTGACTAAAGGAGGTGATCAAATCAGATCCAGAGTTGATCTTGAGCATCCTTTATGGGGAATTTCGCCCTCCCTCTCTCCTCAACACTTTTTTGGCTCAACTGGATGATTTTTGGTGGATTCTTCAGTCAACAGGTTGAGGTGTCAGCCAGATCATCCCCCCGATTGACAGTTGCACTCAGTGAGACTCAGATATGGCTCAGCTAGACACAGATCAGGCATTGATGGACTCTCCATAAGTTGATTTCACTTGATTCCATGAGTAATTGTGCCCCCCTGGGCTATATGGCCTGCAAACTGTATAAATCAAGGCACAGCCTCCTCTTCCAAACTAGTTAGAACTGGGATTGAGGTGCTGTTGCTCTTGTGCTATATTGTTTTTTCATTCTGGAATCAAGAAGCTTTGGAGGCAAGATCTATGGTGTAATGCTCTTCATGTGTGGATGTTGATTGTCAAATGCTTATGAGGTATAATCTGCTTTTGTTTATCATTGCTTTACTAGTTAATTGTTGGCCTTGAAGGAGAGAGATCCCTCCTGTTAGGATAAGAGTTTATTCTAGTTTGATTTATGCTCTTACTATTGCTTGTTCCAGATCTTTTGGATTTGTATGTATTTTAAGTTTAATTGCATGCTTTCCAATCATCTCTTTCGGCAGCACCTATGTTTTAACCATCTGTTTGTGCAAGGATTTTTTAAGTTGCAGATGATCTCGCTGGTAGAAGAGGTTGAGCTGGTTTGAATATTCCTCATCTTCAGTATCTTATGAATGACATAGTCCCTCGGTGTTCCACCAAAGCAGCATCCAAATCCCAACATTTCCAGGCTTCAAACACTCTTTCTCTCTCTTCCTCCTTTAAAAATTATTAAACTTTCCTCAAACTGGTTACTTTAAGGTTTCTTTTTAAATCTGATCTATCTTATCAAGAAAAGCATACATAGATCTAATTATCAAGATCCCTTCAAATTTCTAGATCTTAGTTTCATTTTGCACATAAAGTTCAAATTCAAGAGATCTAGCTAAAATTGCCTTAGTTTCGCAAGTATTTTAGTGAAAATTTAATAGCTTGCCGTTAAGGTAGTTTCTTTTGTTGTACGATAAATTCAATATTCTACAATATCAGTGCTTTTTAATTGGCTGCACAAACAGCAAGTCAAGATCCCAAGGAAAGCTTGCTTTCCTTGGTTCCTTTTTGTCGGTTTAGCTAGTTTAATTGCATTATTGTTTGAGATAAAGTAGGCTGACCCAAAGGTACTCTTATAGTTCTTTTGGGAATTTTTTATTCTAACTTGCTTGCTGTCATTTAGTAGGTCTGACAGAGAAGAAAGGAATCTGCTGTCCAAAGTGGCTTTTGGAGCGCTCAAATCCCCCCAGGGGTCCCGCTTTTGTCATAAAATTTGTAAAACTTTTGTATAACTATAAAGATCTTGGTTTCAGCCTGTATAAGGACCAAGAAATTTCTGATTTATCATTCCTTTGATATTGTAACCGCTGTAATAAAATCACTCTTTGAATTGGCTCTTTCGAGCCCATTCCCCATCCCCCCTGGGGGGATTCGTGTCGGTGCCATTTTTCGTCTTTTTTTTTGCTTATCTCTTTTCCACTAGAATTGATATGACTTGCAGGGTAGTACACTTGATCTCATTGTTAATTCCATATTCCATATCTTACATTTCAAAGTAATCATAATACTTACCCCACGATTTCCCGAGTGACCCGCAAGGGGAAAGAGATTCGTGGTAGGATTAATCAAAAAACCAGATTGTGTAGTTGTTTTATTCTTCATCATTTGTTTATCAGCAACTTTAAAATTAACCCCTCCTCGATTCCCGATTGAGATCCACTTGGATCGAAAGAGGTTCTTGGAGGCTTTTCTTTTAAACAAGAACATACAGCTTAAAACTTATTAAAATTTACAAGACTCCAGTGTGTATGCTCTACACTTGGCTACGGTTCATCCGATCAGTCAAGCTGTATCAAAAGCACTTGGGTGACTAGCATAATTAGGACTCACCTTCCCCAATTGACAAACCATTAGGTGAAAATCCAACACCTCGATCAAACCTTTACGGTGGCAAAATACCCAAAGGAAGCGGGAACTTCTGAAAAGTGACCTCGGGGCGCTGATCTCTGTCACACCCTAACGGGCGCGTTACGAACAATAGCCCCAGAGACTCCATTTCAGCCCACATATTCCTTGCGGGTAGCCGTGAAGGTCTTGTTTTGGACATACTCCAAGTACTCTCGGGTATATCTGGAGACCCCCCTTAGCCTAATTTAATCAACTCATACTTCAATTTTAACTTAAAACATACCAAGATGCAATTGCAAAACATTCACTTCAGGCACATGCAAGCACATTGATCTCATTGATTTGACTCCATTTAAGGCACTGGTCTTTTTGCTTCATGTATATATTGTGCATCAGCTTTGTGCTTTCATGTTTTTATCTTCGTATCTTGTCATCTTTAATTGTTTATTGTTAAAATATTCAAACTCCTAAATAACTGATTCAGTTTAACATCACCACACTAAAAAATCATCCTTAGTAACATAATAGGGTCTACCCCCCTTGGCTTCGTTAGGAGTTGAGCCTAAACGGAGGAGTCAAGAACAAGGTGACAGCCTTGACTCGAGACTTGCCCCCAAGGACACACTGAGTGGCTTGAAGATTTCTGCCACGTGATCTAGGTGTGTGAAAAGGCGGCAACACTTTTTGGCGCCGTTGCTGGGGATACATATTTTTATTCTCGAGTACGACTTTTGTTTTCTTCATTTTTGTTTTTTGTTTGTTTGATGAATGCTTAGAGTAGATCTTTAATTTTCATCTGGTGACTCCACTGACTTTTTTCCAGTTTTATTTTTTACAAAGAAAAGCAAAAAATAATTTTTGTGAAAAGATTTATAAATGCTTATTTTTCTTTTTCACATGGCGACTCCATTGAAGGGATAAAACCTTGTTATCTCATAAACTTGTGAAGTTTTGTTCTGTGTAGATGAGCCCATGCAACATGTTAAAACCTTTAAAGCTCATCACATGACAGCTCCACCTTGTCATTACAAGGTTTAATCATTATATCAAATGGATACTATTTTGGATGAATTAAAGGAGAAATATGGTGCTCAGTTAGCCTTAAGGTTTCAACCTATCGATTTCTCAAACATCCCGGGTTTTCCTAACTGTTGTGATGGTTCGGCGGATGTGTATAACTGGCTTCCAACTTTTTATGGAGATTATGGTGACTCAACCATCTGGCATGTCAAATATTTCCTTCAGTTGATTGTTGACTTCAATATTTTCCATGAAGATGATATGATGCAAATGTTTGCTAGTAATTTTCGGGGTGAGGCTTGTTATTGGTTCTATCAAGGCCTTCCTGATAAATGTATAACTTCTTTTCCAAGCTTCCTTTGGATGTTTTTAGAGCAGTGGCATGATGGTAGGGGTAGTATGAATGGTTTAAAAAAGCTCCTTGAAAAGATCTGTACCTTCTACCTATCTGGGACAGAGTATCACACGGAAACATATGATGGACCTTTTTCCATGATACAAAGTATTGAAGACTTGGAATCACTTCTTGAACATTTAAGTAAAGAGGAAGTCCATGATACTCCCATAAAAAAGCATCCAAGAGGTTATTTAAGAAATGAAGAAATCAAGCGTATTCTTAAAGAAAATGAGGTATCTCCCAATACACAGCAAGATTTTGAGGAAGGGAAAATCCAAGATGATCATATTGAAGAGTTCCAGGAGGATCCCATGATGGAACACATTGTTGAAGACTCTCCTCATGTCACCATAGCTGAAGACATTGAAGATTTGGTGTATTCTCAAGTGTGTTGCAATGCTGATACCTTTCCAGAAATCCCTCTAGAGAAATCCACTGAGAAACACATACCAAGTGATCCCATTGAATATGTCCAAAAAATATCCTTGATTGAAGATCCTCTTCATGATATCATAACAGAAGCCTATAAAGAAACCTATGATAAGATCACTACATTGTATGGTGACACTAGACCTTGTTCTCCTCATGTTGATGAAGGTTTGGAAAGTTTATTTCCTTGTAATATTTTTTGTTATGAATACAAGGAAGACATGGACAGGCAGGAGCATGATGCCATCAATGAAGAGTCCCCCACATATGACATGGATGGGAGTGATGACTACTGGAATTTCATAGATAATCCAACTTGTGAAAATCTTATGGAGAATCCCATCCATGATATGTCCAACAATGGGAGTGTTTATTCAAAAATTTGTGGAAGTCCAATCTACGATACATCCATAGAGGGAAGCACCGATCTGGATGCCTGGGAAAACCTTAGTATGGAAGAGGAGCATCCAGAATTTTCATGTGACCATTCAAAATCATACCATGTAGAGCCACACAAGGGTATCAGAAATGAAGATATTGAGAAACAGTATTGTGAAAAGTCAGATGTGATGCAGTCAGTGGAATATCAATTTCAACCATATTTTTCACATATAAAGGTTCCTTATGATTTGGAGCTACTTGGGGCTTGTGCAACAAGTTATCATTTGATAAGCCCCGATGATCAGTATGATGATGTAGTCAATCTGCCTCATCATTCTGATTGGTATATCAATCCTATCCAGTCATGGATAGAAGTAGCCTGCATGAGCACATACAAGTTGGGGAAGAATTTTTATGACATTATTCATGCCTATGATCTCCCATCCATCCCGCCCATCCTGAATCATCACGCAGGTTTGCATTTTCTGAATAAGGTATCCTTACTTTGGCTGGTAACCAAAGACAAGGAATTTTTTTTTTATGTCAATAAAATGCTTAGGTGGTTACATTGGATTTCTGATTACACCTAACCCTTTTTATATCATACTTAGAGTAGGAAAATAAGCTCCTTTAAAAAGAGCATTTACTTTTTGCATTTCTATTTTTAGCTATAATAAAACTTTGCTTCTTTTTAGTTACATTTATGTTGTTTAAATAAATCAACTTAATGGTTCATTTGGTTTTTTATAAAACTTGTGCTACTGAGGTTTTTCTTGTCAAGTTGAGATGTTTTTATAGGGTATATAAACCAGAGATTCTGATATTCTCGTATCCTCTCCTTGCCTTAAAGACCAGATCGAGCACACGTCCCACAGTCGGAGCCAGAATGTTACCACCTAAGTTGTACTTAGTGGTTTTTATCAAGTGAGCCTGGTGAACTGGACAAGGATAACTTGTTCGGACTTCAAGAGACCTTTGGAAGTACTTCTGGAAGTGCTTCTTGTATCATATCACATGTTCATACCCCATGGGGGAGTTGTAATAAATGTTCTAGCATGATAGTGTCTGTAAAAGACTCGGTCTCTTAGACTTCATTTGTCAATCCGATCAGCCCAGGGTGTTTTTTCCCTTGGTTATTATTGGTTGTTGAACAAACGACTGATAATTTCTGAGTTTTTCACTCCATACCTCCAAAGTTGGGGTGGTCGACTTGGCATTTGCGACTATTGAGGTTATTAGAGTCTATGTGTCAATGTGTAGCATGCTAGACATAATTTTTGAGTCATATGAACATGTCTAAGTCCCCCTAGGTGTTTTTCAATTTTTCAATTTTTTAGTTTTTTCAGTGTTTTTTATTAAAATTTTAATTTTTCCAAAACTTAGGCTATTTTTTAATAGTTTAATTGGAAAAATTGAGTCTGTAATAAAAGTGGGCCAAATAATCAGTTTCAGTCATGTAGGTGCTCATTTTAAAGCTAAGAGCACCATGTGAACCCATGGACCCACTTTTTCCTAAGTTTTGTGTGATCTTCCATCACTCAGGTCAGAAAGCCCCAAAAATCAATTATTGATTATTTTAATTAATAAATTGATGAATAATGGAGCAAATCCAAAATCAAATAAATCAGTGGATTCTCAACCGATTTGATTGAAATCAATCAAATCTGGAGTAGATTGACTGGATCTGACAAATCCTTGACTGAAGGAGGTGATCAAATCAGATCCAGAGTTGATCTTGAGCATCCTTTATGGGGAATTTTGCCCTCCCTCTCTCCTCAACACGTTTTTGGCTCAACTGGATGATTTTTGGTGGATTCTTCAGTCAACAGGTTGAGGTGTCAGCCAGATCAGCCCCTCGATTGACAGTTGCACTTAGTGAGACTCAGATCTGGCTCAGCTAGACACAGATCAGGCATCGATGGACTCTCCATCAGTTGATTTCACTTGATTCCATGAGTAATTGCACCCCCCCTGGGCTAGATGGCCTGCAAATTGTATAAATCAAGGCACAACCTCCTCTTCCAAACTAGTTAGAACTGGGATTGAGGTGCTGTTGCTCTTGCGCTGTACTGTTTTTTCATTCTGGAATCAAGAAGCTTTGGAGGCAAGATCTATGGTGTAATGCTCTTCATGTGTGGATGTTGATTGTCAAATGCTTATGAGGTATAATCTGCTTTTGTTTATCATTGCTTTGCTGGTTAATTGTTGGCCTTGAAGGAGAGAGATCCCTCCTATTAGGGTAAGAGTTTATTCTAGTTTGATTTATGCTCTTACTGCTGCATGTTCCAGATCTTTTGGATTTGTATGTATTTTAAGTTTAATTGCATGCTCTCCAATCATCTCTTTCGGCAGCACCTATGTTTTAACCATCTGTTTGTGCAAGGATTTTTTAAGTTGCAGATGATCTCGGTGGTAGAAGAGGTTGAGCTGGTTTGAATCTTCCTCATCTTCAGTATCTTACGAATGAAATAGTCCCTCGGTGTTCCACCAAAGCAGCATCCAAAGCCCAACATTTCCAGGCTTCAACCACTCTTTCTCTCTCTTCCTCCTTTAAAAATTATTAAACTTTCCTCAAACTGGTTACTTTAAGGTTTCTTTTTAAATCTGATCTATCTTATCAAGAAAAGCATACATAGATATAATTATCAATATCCCTTCAAATTTCTAGATCTTAGTTTCATTTTGCACATAAAGTTCAAATTCAAGAGATCTAGCTAAAATTGCCTTAGTTTCGCAAGTATTTTAGTGAAAATTTAATAGCTTGCTGTTAAGGTAGTTTCTTTTGCTGTACGATAAATTCAATATTCTGAAATATCAGTGCTTTTTAATTGGCTGCACAAACAGCAAGTCAAGATCCCAAGGAAATCTTTCTTTCCTTGGTTCCTTTTTGTCGGTTTAGCTAGTTTAATTGCATTATTGTTTGAGATAAAGTAGGCTGACCCAAAGGTACTCTTAAAGTGATTTTGGGAATTTTTTATTCTAACTTGCTCGCTGACATTTATCAGGTCTGACAGAGAAGAAAGGAAGCTGTTTTCCAAAGTAGCTTTTGGAGCGCTCAAATCCCCCCAGGGGTCGCGCTTTTGTCATAAAATTTGTAAAACTTTTGTATAACTATAAAGATCTTGGTTTCAGCCTCTATAAGGACCAAGAAAGTTTTTATTTATCATTCCTTTGATATTGTAACCACTGTAATAAAATCACTCTTTGAATTGTCTCTTTCGAGCCCATTCCCCATCCCCCCTGGGGGGATTCATGTCGGTGCCATTTTTCGTCTTTTTTTTTGCTTATCTCTTTTCCACTAGAATTGATCTAAATTTCAGGGTAGTACACTTGATCTCATTGTTAATTCCATATTCCATATCTTACATTTCAAAGTAATCATAATACTTACCCCACGATTTCCCGAGTGACCCGCAAGGGGAAAGAGATTCGTGGTAGGATTAATCAAAAAACTAGATTGTGTAGTTGTTTTATTCTTCATCATTTGTTTATCAGCAACTTTAAAATTAACCCCTCCTCGATTCCCGATTGAGATCCACTTGGATCGAAAGAGGTTCTTGGAGGCTTTTCTTTTAAATAAGAACATACAGCTTAAAACTGATTAAAATTTACAAGACTCTAGTGTGTATGCTCTGCACTTGGCTGCTGTTCATCCGATCAGTCAAGCTATATCAAAAGCACTTGGGTGACTAGCATAATTATGACTCACCTTCCCCAATTGACAAACCATCAGGTGAAAATCCAACACCTCGATCAAACCTTTACGGTGGAAAAATACCCAAAGGAAGCGGAAACTTCTGAAAAGTGACCTCGGGGCGCCGATCTCTGTCACACCCTAACGGGTGTATTACGAACAATAGCCCCAGAGACTCCATTTCAGCCCACATATTCCTTGCGGGTAGCCGTGAAGGTCTTGTTTTGGACATACTCCAAGTACTCTCGGGTATATCTGGAGTCCCCCCTTAGCCTAATTTAATCAACTCATACTTCAATTTTAACTTAAAACATACCAAGATGCAATCGCAAAACATTCACTTCAAGCACATGCAAGCACATTGATCTCATTGATTTGACTCCATTTAAGGCACTGGTATTTTTGCTTCATGTATATATTGTGCATCAGCTTTGTGCTTTCATGTGTTTATCTTCATATCTTGTCATCTTTAATTGTTTATAGTTAAAATATTCAAACTCCTAAATAATTGATTCAGTTTAACATCACCACACTAAAAAATCATCCTTAGTAACATAATAGGGTCTACCCCCCTTGGCTTCATTAGGAGTTGAGCCTAAACGGAGGAGTCAAGAACAAGGTGACAGCCTTGACTCGAGACTTGCCCCCAAGGACACACCGAGTGGCTTGAAGATTTCTACCACGTGATCCAAGTGTGTGAAAAGGCGGCAACATGCCCGAAAAAGGATAAAAGTATACACAGGAGAGCTCACCCATCCTGTAGGGGATGAGAGACTTCTTTACCGTTGGTAGTCCAATCAGGCCAAAAAAGGTTAAACTTATACTGACTGGATGGTCATTCAGATACTTTTACGAGCATGAATGAAACCAAGTTTGCTCGACAAGCTTTTCTTGATGAGAAGGCTGCAAAAGAGCTTAACAACAACCCATGGTGAGATTTTTTGTAAAGTTCGACCCCTCTGCCCGAGAAAGCATAAAAGTATGCAGAGGGGAATGGTCTTGGATTGAATGTGCCAAGGTGATCCTTTTCATTTGATGGTCTACATAGTCTGCAAAAGGAGATAAACAAGATGATGTAGACGCCATTTCCTATACTTTAACGAGCGGGAAAGGAAGCAGCTGCAATCATCCATCTTTTCATTCTTTTAGGAGTCAAAAAAGAGATTAAAAGAAACTCTAGTATGGTCAACCGATTGCGGTGGCACAAGCAGTGCCTGATTACACCCCGTAGCCATAGTTGGTCCCTTCTGCAAATGGGAATCGACTTCATGACAATCAACCCTCCCTCGGCCAACGGTCATAAATACATCATTATGGCAGTTGATTACTTCACTAAGTGGGCTGAGGCCATGCCCACATTTGATTGAAAAAGTCAAACGACGGCACACTTTTTCTTTAACCATGATATTTCACAATTTGGTGTTCCTAAACAGTTGGTCTCATACCATGGTACACACTTTGAAGACGTTGTTTGGGATGAGTGGTCAACCATGTTGAAATTTGAACGCCAGTACTCATCTTCCTACTACCCCCAGGGAAATGGAAAAGTTGAAGCAGTCAACAAAATCATTAAAACAATGCTCCAAAGGATGGTAGGAAATCATAAAACCAACTGACATCACATGCTATTCTCCTCCCCATGGTCTTATCGCACGTCCACAAAAACCACAACCAGTTTCACCCCTTTCTGCCTAGTACATGGCGCTCAATTAGTACTCCCTATAGAGTGCCAAATCCCATCCCTCTGCCTCATGGTAGAAGAACAACTCCTCCAACTCGAGCAAACCATAGAAGACCGTCGAGCTACCCTCCAAGCCATCGAAGTAGTGAAAACACAGTCAAAGGCCCACTACGACTCCCATGTCCACCCTCCCACCTTCAGCAAAGACAATATGGTTCTAGTCTACGACCAACCCAATGACAAGTTGGGAAAAGTCAAGTTCGAGTCATTGTGGTATGGTCCATACGTCATCCACCGTTGCCTCAGAAAAGGGACATACCCCCTTATTGACTCTGATGGACAACTCTTAGAGAACACCCACAGTGGGCTCTACCTCAAGAGATTTTACACTTAACATCATCAATGAGTTGCTTCGTTTTATTTTCTTATTTTTCAACGTTTTTACCACAAGTTAGGGGCAGCACCTTTAGCTGCTAATCTAAAGTCACCCGAAGCCTGTTCGAGACACCTCTCACACCTCAGGGCTCAAATATTCTAATGAGACCATCATCTCATGTTTAAAAAGTAATTTTCGGGACCACTTCCCAGAAGTTACCTCAATTCATGAGCCACAACATCGTGATGCAAGTGTCTCTGGACCTATACTTGCATCCTACCGCCACTCATGCGGGTTCTCGGGCCATCGCCCGTAACGCACATCATTTTGACTTTTAACACATAGCTGTCTACTTGGTCCACCACACCTTATGTGGATCTTTGGACCATCGTTCGGAAGACGGATCATTTCCTTTGCATGCATTTGGCATATAACTACCTCTGGACTTGCACTCATCACCTTTAGTCAAGTCCATCCACCACAACTCACACACGACTCTCATGACCTCTGTCCAAGATCCACCTCGGTTTACATGCCTCTGCCGCATCGAATCACGTGGCTTTTCCACGATCTATCCCATGCATGTATTTGTATGTCTAAGAGCCACCTGTTCCATCTATACTGCACGGATGACATTTGGACCACTGTCCACTGTCCTGACATGGAGCATGGCCTGTGCCACCACAATCGGTTGACCATTCTAGAGTTTATTTTAAGTTCTTTTTTGACTCCTAAAAGAATGAAAATATGGCTGAGCGCAACTGCTTCCTTTCCCGCTCGTTAAAGTTTAGGAAAGGGCATCTACATCGTCTCGTTTATCTCTTTTTGCAGACTATGTAGACCATCAAATGAAAAGGACCACCTTGGCACATTCAAGCCAAGACCGTTCCCCTCTGCATACTTTTATGCTTTCTCAGGCAGAGGGGCCGCACTTTATAAAAAAACTCACCATGGGTTGTCATTAAGCTCTTTTCCAACCTTCTCATCAAGAAAATATTGCCGGGCAAACTTGGTTTCGTTCATGCTCGTAAAATTATCTGAATGACCATCTAGTCAGTATGGGTTTAACCTTTTCCGTCCTGATTGGACTACCAATGGTAAAGAAGTCTCTCATCCCCTATGGGATGGGTGAGCTCTCCTGTGTATACTTTTATCCTTTTTTAGGCACAGAATAATACCAACGAAAAAAATCCCCCCACTGGAGTCTTCTTCATGCTTTTAGACTCTCTAAAATTTAAAGCACCATCGAGCATTTACTTTCTCGGGCTCGCCAAAAACCCACGAGATCGTACCACAATGGTGTCTCTAAACACCACCCCCAGATAATAGTTTGGTAGCATTCCCACTTTGGGTTGCCTTTGTTCAGAGTACTCTGTAATGTGTCTTCCTTGTATCCCATCAGTACCAAAATTATCTACCTCCCCCAAGCATTTCTCATCTGCAGTTACATTCCCGGCATTATAGCTATGATCCCTTTCCCATGAGTCAATTTCATTTTCTGCATGGTTCGCCCTGTCATGATACTCTGAACAAAGGAATTTTGAGTCTATTACACTCCCTCTGCCCCTGTTCAACTCTTTCCCTTCCCCCCCCACCATGCAGTGGGTCAGTCGTCAGATTGTCTCACATCTTTCGGTTAGCTCCCTCGCACGTCTAGTCAAGGAAACATCATTGCCTTGACCAGGGGCAGGTCTTCCTCTGTCGATGAAAACACATATATTCCAAAGGATAGACCCAGAGGTCCCTGTATCTTGGTTTCATTAACCTCATTGATGATTTCCTTGGACCACTTGAGAGGAGTCCTTAGTGCCTGTCGGGACGGTTGTTTCTCACGTGCTCGATTCCAGCTACATCATCGCACTATTGAAATTCGTACAGGGTATTGGTCCGTGTAGTATTTGGTCGAAGACCTTGGATTTCACCTGACTCTAGCACATTGATGAGTCTATTCAAGGGACCTAAACAGGTTTATGTCCCTTGTGATTTTTGAGTTGCATTGGAGAAAGTGTTCAGAAGCCCCAACAGTGCTTCTATATAGATTTATGATTGATGCAGCATACTTGTACCACAGAGACTCTGACTCTCCATCAGTGAGTCCATATAGCTCTGAACCATTCGAGATCCAGCAGGCTATCAGTCATGAAGATATAGCATTCCACTACAGGGTAGGAATGGCTACCTTCCGTTTCCATTGTTGTATGCAGGGTCTTGGAGCTCAAATCATGCCCTGTAGCCATTTCTGCATTTTTGAGGGTGTGGGGTTCAAATCAGGTCGTGCATGGGTGTCCTTGGGTGGTGTAGGTCATGTAGAGCTGAGTGAAGGATTTTTTGGGTTAACAGATTGCCTCCTGATGTGTGAGGGCGGGAGCTCATCGTATGGCCGACAGAGATCATAGGATTTTCTGCGGAGAGGTGGTGCTTCTCTGGCTGGGGCATGGTGGCTTTTGGTTTTTCTATTAATATGGTTCCCATCAATGGGTGAGATGCAAATAATGTGTGACATGTATATGGACAAGGTGAGCATCCCCATGCTGGTAACAATGTCAAAAGAATAATGTGATCTATGCTCTATAATACAAGAGCCGATCATGTACAACTGATGATACATAGTGGTTTCCTCAATGAGAGGCTGAATACAATACTGATCTGAAGAACTGCTACATTGGACCCATGGAATTGTCATGGAATGCTATATCTTCATGACTGATGGCTTGCTAGATCTGGAATGGTACATAGCTGTATGGACTCACTGATGGAGAGCTAGAGTCTCTGTGGTACAAATATGCTGCATCAATCATAAATCTATATAGAAGCACTGCTGGGGCTTTTGAATACTGTCTCCAATGCAACCCAGAAATCATAAGGGACATGAAATTGTTTAGGCCCCTTGAATAGACTCATCATTGTGCTAGAGTCAGGTGACATCCATGGTATTCGACCAAATACCACACGGACAAATACCCTGTACGATTCTCAACGGTGCGCTGACGTAGTTGGAGTCGAGCACGTGAGAAACAACCATCCTGAGAGGCACTAAGGACTCCTCTCAAGTGGTCCAAGGACATCATCAATGAGGTTGATGAAACCAAGATACAGGGACCTCTGGGTCTATCCTCTGGAATATATGTGTTTTCGTCGATAGAGGAAGACTTGCCCCTGGTCAAGGCAATGATGTTTCTTTGACCAAAAGCACGAGGGAGCTAACCGAAAGATGTGAGACAGTCTGAGGACTGACCCACTNGGGGGGGGGGGGGGGGAAGGGAAAGAGTTGAACAGGGGCAGAGGGAGTGTAGTAGACTCAAGATTCCTTTGTTCAGAGTATCACGGCAGGGCGAACCATGTAGAAAATGAAACTGACTCATGGGAAAGGGATCATAGCTATAATTCCGGGAATGTAACTACAGATGGGAAATACTTGGGGGAGGTAGATACTTTTGGTACTGATGGGATCCAAGTAAGACATATTACAGAGTACTCTAAACAAAGGCGACCCACAGTGGGAATGCTGGTAAACTGTTATCTGTGGGGTGGTGTCTAGAGACACCGTTTTGGTATGATCTCGCGGTATTTTGGCAAGCCCAAGAAAGTAAATGCTCGATGGTGCTTTCAATTTTAGAGAGTCTGAAAGCACGAAGAAGAGTCTAGTGGGTGCTCTTTTTCATTGGTAGTCTCCTGTGCCCGAAAAAGGATAAAAGTATACACAGGAGAGCTCTCCCATCCTATAGGTGATGAGAGACTTGTTTACCATTGGTAGTCCAATCAAGCCAGAAAAGGTTAAACCTATACCGACTGGACGGTCATTCAGATACTTTTACGAGCATGAATGAAACCAAGTTTTCCCAACAATATTTTCTTGATGAGAAGGCTGGAAAAGAGCTTAACGACAACCCATGGTGAATTTTTTTATAAAGTGCAACCCCTTTGCCCGAGAAAGCATAAAAGTATGCAGAGGGAAATGGTCTTGGCTTGAATGTGCCAAGGTGGTCCTTTTCATTTGATGGTCTACATAGTTCGCAAAAGGAGATAAACAAGACAATGTAGACACCCTTTCCTATACTTTAACTAGAAAGAAAGGAAGTAGTTGTGCTCGACAATCTTTTCATTCTTTTAGGAGTCAGAAAAGAGCTTAAAAGAAACTCTAGTATGGTCAACTGATCCTGGTGGCACAGGTGGTGCCCCTATGTCGGGACAGCAGAAAGTGGTCCAAAGGTCATCTATGTATTATTGATGGAGCAAGTGGCTCTTAATCATACCAATACATGCATGGGATAGATCACAACAGAGGCATGCGAGTCGGTGCGGTAGAGGCACGCAAACCGAAGTGGCTCTCGTAGAGAGGTCAATAGAGCTGTGTGTGAGTTTTGGTGGACAGACTTGACTACATGTGGGGCGAGTGCAAGTCCAGAGGTAGTTATATGCCAAATGCATGCAAAGGAAATGATCCATCCTCCAGACGATGGTCCGGAGATCCGCATAAGGTGCGGTGGACGGATTAGACAGCTATATGCTAAAAATCAAAATGATGTGCCTTACGGGCGGTGGCTCGAAAGCCCGCATGAGTGGCGGTAGGAAAGTGTGATGCAAGTATAGGTCTGATGACACTTGTATCACCATGATGTGGCTTGTAAATTGAGGTAACTTCCAGGAAGCAGTCCTAAAAATTACTTATTAAACATGAGACGATGGTCTCATAAGGAGATAGAGGGTGGAATTCTGAAACCAGTGGCATGAATGGCATCTCAAACGGACTCCGTATGGTCCTACTGTGTTGAAAGGGAGAAAATAGGTCAAATGGGGCCTATATAAGGGTAGGGACCACTTTGTGAAGTGTCATTGTCACTGTTCACTGCAGAGTTGGAGAGGTGGGACCTAGATTTTCTTTTGCTGATTTCTCTTGTTTTGACCAGCAGTTTTGAGTTGCATGACTTGCAGGTAATAGCTCTTGCCAAATCCATCCGTTTTAGTGGTTTACATTTTGAATTTGTTCACCTAGATGTCCTCCATGAGCCTATTGGGGTTTCAATGAGCCAAGTCACACCTTTTGAGGGAAAAAGAGCGACCTGGTCACACCTGTGAGGCATTTTTGAGCAACCTGTTCGCTCTTTTTGGCCAAACAGGTGTGACTTGGCCCCTGGGTGACATTTTTTTATGAGAGTAGCGGCTGACAGCTGTGTTTTTCTTATGCAAGATGCCTGAGATTAAGTGGCGTGAGAGAGACTGTAAAGACCTCCGGGACGTGGCATTATGGGACGGGAATGTGCATGGTACACTGACCCGTTCTCACATTAACCTTCGGTCAAACCTTCCTTTCATGGCACGTCTCAACTTCCCTGACTTGGATCGGTTAACAAATGACCCTATCCACCATCAAAATTTTTGGCCTTCCATGCCAACCAAACTTCCCTTAGACATTCCCAAGTTTGAAGGGAAGGCAGGGGAGTGCCCCCAAAACCACATCATGACATTTCACCTATGGTGCTCATCAAATAGAATTGTATATGATTTGATCAAGATTCAACTGTTCCAATGCACCCTCACAGGTGTTGCAGCCAAGTGGTACATTGAGCTACCACAAGCCAAGTACCCGGATTTCAACTCTCTGGATTTCATGTTCCTGCAATATTTCCAAATCCCCATTAGATATGACAAAGGGGTGGAAATATTGTTATCTTGCCGCCAAAACACTGCAACCCACATAACTGACCACATACACAAGTGGCGGTGATGCTGTAGTTTGAGCAAGATCCAACTTGATAACAAGATCTTCCTGGATTGCTTCCTAAAAACTTTGCTACCACCTATAGCAAAGGACGTCGCATCCGAACATCCCCAATCCGAAGAGGAGGCCATCTTGAAAGCCCAACAATTTGATCTAACCTATGCATAGTCTGCATACCTTTACACTATCATTCTAGACGCTCCCCATGTGGGCACCTCCTACCGGGATGCACCAGGGGCATCCCATGCTGCAGATGGCATCATAGGTTCTGTCTCTCACCAACCATAGCACCTTTCGACACCACCTACAATACCACCACAACCAAGTAACACCCCTTGTGTTGCGTACCAAAACCAAACTCTGGACTATGCAAGAATGATGTCCCAGTCCAGAGCCACAACTTCTTATGCACAACCTACACCACCGTAGCAGGCCCAAGCATTAGCTTGGTCGACACAACAATACGTGGGACAAATGCCCACATTTGTGGCACCAACACCCACCCAAGTCTACTATGCACCACCGGTGCAAGCTGTTCAAGCCCCCACCCCTACTCCATCTGCTCCATTGGGACAAGTGTTTGCACAGCAAAATTGTCCCAACCAACCAGCCCCCAACAACTAACAAGGACAAGCCAGGAATAAATGACCCCAAAACCAAGGCAACAATCAAACATAGGGAGGTGGTCAACAACAAAATCCCCCCAACAATGACGCGGAAAACCGGCCAGCCCAAAATCCTCAATGACCAAGACGCAACGCTCCATTGTATACAAACCAACCATGCACACTATGCAAGGTCTACGGGCACTACACATATGAGTGTCCCTTCATGGGTCACGCTAAGCATGCCATTAGAAACGAGGTTCAACATGTAACCAATACAAGATACCAGGCCCAAACCAACCCGGCACCACCAAGACCTCCTCCTATGGTGCTCCAAAACCCATTACCAGTCCAAGGATTGGTGGCAACTGCACCCCCTCCTCAACCCAATCCCAATGCTCTGAGGGCACCTCCCATGGTAGAAATAGGTGTCCACCACCTGCTAGCTATGATAATTGAAGAGGTCAATTTACAAACCAGACGAAATCAGTACAAAACCAACATCGAACCCACTGACACATCAGTGACATCTATGTCTAAAACAACCAATGCACCTCTTCAGTTACCCCCTTTCTTGCACCCCCCCATATGCTGAGTTGCCAATAGCACCACGGCTAGAGCTGCTGTTAGCTATAGCGTCGTGGATGATTTGGCCCAAACACCTACTGCCATGTCCACTCTTGAGGTACTCAAAACTTTCCCAATGCAGTAGAAATCCTTAGTAGCTGCCCTTGGTGTCGTGGATCCCTCTGACTCCAAGTTGATCACATTTGACATAGAGAATGGAGAACCGTGGATGCCATCAACCATTGCCTTCCAAATCCCAGTGTCTATCCAGAATTTGGTCATACACCAATGCATAGTGGATGAGTAGGCATCCACATGCATTATGTCTACCCTAGTTTGGTAGAAGCTTGGATCCCCAATTCTGCAACCATCCTCTACAACTTTGTGGGATTATGATGGCCATCCCACTAAAGCCCAAGGAATCCTCCCCCACGTCCCCATCACATTAGCCAGGAAAATAGTACTGATTGACATAGAGGTTGTTAATGCTCAGTTGGACTATAACCTTCTCCTCAGAAGAAGTTATATGTATGCCATGAGAGCCGTAGCATCAACTATTTTTTGTCTCATTATGTTCCCCCACAAAGGGAAAATCGCGATGGTTAACCAACTAACTTATCATGATCCACAAAGGATAACGACACCCACCAATGTTATCCCTACGATCAACACCATTGATCTGCAAGGGCTAACCGCACCCACCAATGTTATCCCTATGGTCAACACCATGGTTGACAACATACCAGCCTCCCCATTGTTGAATGTGGGCCGTGGGTTGTTTGCCGATACCACCATGACGACATCTTTCCCCTTAGTTTCACCACCGCTAACACCAAATGAGACTGCAGATTTGTGCATGGTCTCATCTAGCACTGCTGCACCCAACCATCAACCACAACCACAGCCCCAACCGTAACCACAACACCATCCGCAGCTGCAACACCATTAGTAGCCATAGCATCATCAGTAGCCGCAACATCATCAACAACTGCAGCATCATCCGCAACCGTAACATTATGCGCAGCTGCCACCACAACCTCACCCCCACATGCAACCATTAGGGAGTTATCTAGGCTCCACCCCAGTCCACACAATTCCTTTCCTCTTTCCCCCGCCTGGTGTCATGAGCAATCTAGTAATGGCTACCTTCAACTTACCCAATTTTACATTGGGAATTCCCATGTGGTACCTTGATCCACTAGCCCAAACACCAATGCCCTAGGTAGTCTTAACCCCTGTGCAACCTATTGTGGTCGAATCTCATCCTCCACCCGGATCGCAAAAATCAACCACTACACTCACACTGCCCCACCCAAAAAGGGCCAGGGGCAAGAATGTGAAAGCTACCACTGATCCTCGACAAATCCCACCTTGCACCATCTGCGAAGAACAGGGCCATCGAACTCAAAACTGCTCTGAGATTCCTATAATCCGTGCGCATTTGGATGCCATGGATACAACGAAAAACCTCCCCATGGTTGAACTTCCAAGTAGGCCAATAGTGAGAAACAAGTCATTGAGAACAAACCATGCTTGCGTCCCCTATGGATTGTATGGACACTATTTTCACCACTACCAAGACTTTTCCGAGTTCTGAATGGCTTTAGCCAACCTTCGACAACATTCCCTTGAATCAGAGGTCACTCTGATCAAAGAAGTCCACCCCCCACCTCCTTCTTCAGACACAATGTCCATTTACATGATTTTCAGTTCTACAGACCCTCTTATCTCCATCATTACCGGTGGTCCATCAGACCTATCTCTTTGTTGCTTCCATGACTATGGGGAGATACTTGAAGCCTTAACCACTCTGGAGTACCCTTGGGATGACATGCACCAACCGCAGCCGCAACCTCAATTACCAGGGAAACATTGGGGTTCATTCCCGATCAACATGGTCCTCTTCCTTTTCCTTTTCCTTTTCCTACCATTTGGGATTGTGTGTAAGTCAGTCTTGGCAACCCACAATCTACAAGATTTCACACTAGGAGTTCCTGTGTGGTACCTTAAACCACCTGCCCTAACTCTGAGGCCCCAAGATGTGTGAACTCATTTCCAGGAAATTGAGATGATGTTGCACCTACCTCTGGATCAATCAAAGACTCTTCCCGTCTCTAGGCATGCCCCTCTTCCTCCAATAGAGACTGGGGGTAAGGCCACCAAATCCACAACCAATACCATTTACATGATCGCTAACACCAGTCGCCCTTCCATCTCGTCGGCCATGGAAGATCCACCTGATCTACCCCAACACCACTTACATGATGATAGAGAGATCTGCAAGGCCGCCTGTGGTTTTACCCCTTATCTTTAAACCATAGTGTGGAATTGGTTCTTCCCATAAAATACCAAATTCCATCACCCCACCTTTCCAATGACCTTCATCTCAGCAAGGGGGCATACCTCTTCACTAACTCATACGATCGACTCTTGAAGAAGGTGCGCAACGGGATCCACCTCAAGAGAGTCTATGACTGATATAACCACTATGAGTCCCTTATAGCATAGTTTTTTCCCTTTTTGTTTTGCAATGTTTTTACCACAAATCAAAGACACCCATTTAGGGTCAGCACCATTAACTGCTAAATCAGAGTCACCTAGAGCCTGTTTGAGACACCTCTCACACCTTTGGGCTCAAACTTTCATCTTCTATCTTCTAATGAGACCATTGTCTCATGTTTAATAAGTAATTTTCAGGACCACTTCCCAAAATTTACCTCGGTTTATGAGCCACATCATGGTTATAAAAGTGTCTTTGGACCTATACTTGCATCACACTTTCCTAGCACCACTCATGCGGGTTTTCTGGCCACCGCTCCTAAGGCACATCATTTTGATTTTTAGCATATAACTGTGTAATCTGTCCACCGCACCTTATGTGGATCTCCGGACAATCGTCCGAAGGAAGGATCATTTCCTTTGCATACATTTGGAATATAACTGCCTATGAACTTGCACTCACATCACATGTAGTCAAGTCCATCCACCAAAACTCACACATGACTCTCCTGAATTCTGCCCAAGAGCCACCTCGGTTTGCATGCCTCTGTCGCATCGACTCGCATGCCTCTGTTGCGATCTATCCCATGCATGTATTGGTATTTTTAAGAGCCACCTGCTCCATCCATACTGCACGAATGACCTTTGGACCATTTTCTGTCGTCCCGACATAGGGGCACCACCTGTGCCACTGCGATTAGTTGACCATACTAGAGTTTCTTTTAATCTTTTTTCTTACTCCTAAAAGAATGAAAAGATGGCCAAGCGTAGCTGCTTCCTTTCCCGCTTGTTAAAGTATAGGAAAGGGCATCTACATCGTCTCGTTTATCTCCTTTTGTTGATCATGTAGACTATCAAATGAAAAAGACCATCTTGGCATATTCAATCCAAGACCATTCCCCTCTGCATCCTTTTATGCTTTGTTGGGCAGAGGGGCCAAACTTTATGACAAATCTCACTATGGGTTGTCGTTAAGCTCTTTTCGAGCCTTCTCATCAAGAAAATATTGCGAAGCAAACTTGGTTTTGTTCATGCTCATAAAAGTATCTAAATGACCGTCTAGTCGGTATAGGTTTAACCTTTTCTGACCTGACTGGACTATGAATGGTAAAGAAGTCTCCCATACCCTAAAGGATGGGGGATCTCTCCTATGTACACTTTTAACCTTTTTTGGGAACACGAGACTACCAACGAAAAATATCCCCCACTGGAGTCTTCTTCGTTCTTTCAGACTCTCTAAAATTGAAAGCACCAATGAGCATTTACTTTCTCAGGCTCACAAAAAATCCACGAGATCGTACCACAATGGTGTCTCTAGACACCACCCCACAGATAACAGTTTGGCAACATTCCCACTTTGGGTCTCCTTTGTTCAGAGTACTCTGCAATGTCTCTTCCTTAGATCCCATCAGTACCAAAAGTATCTACCTCCCCCAAGTATTTCCCATTTGCAGTTGCATTCCCAGCATACAACTATGATCCCTTTCCCATGAGTCAGTTTCATTTGATGTCTGGTCTGCCCTGCCGTCATACTCTGAACAAAGGAAGTTTGAGTCTACTACACTCCCTCTGCCCCTGTTCAATTCTTCCCCCCCCCACCATTCAGTGGGTCAATCCTCATATTGTCTCACATCTTTCGGTTATCTTCCTCACACTTCTGGTCAAGAAAACATCATTTCCTTAACCAAGGGCAGGTCTCCCTCTGTCGACTACAACACACATATTCCAGAGGATAGGCCTAGAGGTCCCTTTATCTTGGTTTCATTAACCTCATTGATGAGTTCCTTGGACCACTTGAGAGGAGTCCTTAGTGCCTCTCGGGATGGTTGTTTCTCACATGCTCGACTCCAACTACATCATCGTACCATTGAGATTCATATAGGTTATTGGTCCGTGCAATATTTGGTCGAAGACCCTGGATGTCACCTAACTCTAGCACATTGATGAGTCTATTCGAGGGACCTAAACAGGTTCCAGTCCCTTATGATTTCTGGGTTGCGTTGGAGATAGTGTTCAGAAGACCCAACAGTGCTTCTATATAGATTTATGATTGATGCAGCATATTTGTACCACAAAGAATCTGACTCTCCATCAGTGAGTCCATACAACTATGTACCATTCCTGATCTAGTAGGCCATCAGTCATGAAGATATAGTATTCCATGAGAATGCCATGGGTCCAATGTAGCAGTTCCTCATATCAGTATTGTATTCAGCCTCTCATTGAGGCAACCACTATGTATCATCAGTTGTACATGATCGGCTCTTGTATTATAGAGCATAGATCACATTATTCTTTTGACATTGTTACGAGCATGGGGATGCCCACCTCGTCCATATACATGTCACACATTATTTGTATATCACCCATTGATGGGAACCATATTAATACAAAAACCAAAAGCCACCATGCCCCAGCCCAGGAAGCACCACCTCTCTGCAGAAAATCCTATGATGTTCGTCGGCCATACAATGAGCTCCTTCCCTCACACATCAGGGGGAAATCTATTCACCCAAAAAATCCCTCACTCAGTTCTACATGGCCTACACCACCCAAGGACACCCATACACTACCCTCATTTGACCCCATTTGACCCCTACACCCTCAAAAAGGCGTAAAAATATGCAAAAGGACTTAAAATCCCCTAAAAAGAGCCAAAAAAGCTCTCATAGGGGCTAAAGCCTCCAAAAAGGGGCTAAAACCCCTCAAAGGATCCTAAAACCCCCAAAAGAGCTAAAGATTGAGCGAAAGGGAAAGGGGCTAAAGCCCTTACCATGGGCTTAGAACCCTAAAAAAGCTATAAATAGAGGGGTAGGGGTCACTCTCAAGACATTCCTTCCTTGCATACTATTATGCTGCTCGAGTGAGTGCCTTGAGACCATTTGCCTCTCAAGCCATTCACCCTTCCTCTCATCCATCCTCACATTGAGCCATAGCTCCCCCATTCTCAAGAGAGGTGCTTCTCCAAGCTAGGGCATGGTGGCCCATTTCCACCAAAAGAAGGTACAATTTCTGTTTTATTTGGTTTATTTGCGTTTTTCTAACATCTCTTTGCTTGCAATTTTATGACCTAACATGTTCTTGCAGGTCTCCATTGTTGTATGCAGGGTCTTGGTGTGTAACCCATAACCTTGTGTGCAGAGGGGTTTTCTTTGTATTTTTGTTCTTTTTCATTTCTATTTCGTTTTTCTTGCACAACCGCCAGGAACCCTACCCTTCCGTCCTATAGATGGAAGGTAGCCATTCCTGCCCTGTAGTAAGGGAGAAATCCCTGCTATAGTACCCATGACCCTTCTAGAGATATGTGTGTTATCACGGGTTGGAATTGGCTTTGCATTCCTCGAAAATAAAAGAAAAAAAATCAAGCATCATCTAATGCTACTAAAATACCAGTTATCCTTATGTTAAATTTATGAAAGAAAAAAATGATCAACCATCAATTGTTATGTGTCCAAATAAAGTTGATCAAACCGAAGTGAACAAAAACAATAGAAATCCATTTTGGTAAATAATTCTCAGCCATTTCCCTAGGTTCTACTCAAATTCATCTAATGCAACAGGATATATAGGCCATTTCTAGTTGCTAAAATGGGATAATAGAGAAACTTTAATGGCACAACAATTTTATTTGATTTGGGATGGTGAAGCTCAGGGTCGAAATATAACTGCTTAGGTATTATGCGCTCATTTTCTCACCACAGAATGGTTTAGGAGGTCTGCACAAGCAACATAGAATGACATCATAAAACAATGATCAAAATTTGGGAGGCTTGCACAAGAAACTTTGAATGAAATAACAAAGCCATGACAGAAAGTTAACATTATTTAAGTGTTAAAATGAATGCATATAAACACATTAAAGAGGTAGATAAATCTACCAAAGGAAAAATACCCGACATCCCAACCAGATTACCACAACATAAGAACACTAAGGGTCAGGACTCATAAGGCCTAAGAATTTACCCAAATGCCAATTCACTTACATAATAAAATATTATTATCTAGAATACTGTGGAATCCAGGTTCATCTTCCTCCTATCCCATCTCACAGGAAAATAGTAAATTTGAAACTAGTCACCTTTTTTTTCAAGTAAATGACTAATATTTTATAGTGAAAATATGTGTCGTACAGTGAAAAATTTACAAGCAAAAGTACATTAAAAAGGGTCCTTTCTCATTGTCCATTTATTTTTTGTATTCCTAGCTCGAAATAACATTTGTGAGTCATGGAATTTTTTCTGAGACATAAACACTGCTCTATAAACCTAGTATGCCTAAAAGGTAATTACAAAGGCACGCACCCCTCCAACCCACGAATACAAACCCGGGTTTATACCCTTAGTTTTTTTAAACAAAAATATGAATTAGCTTGTTCCAGTATTAGATATGTGCTCTTGTTTCTCTATTCTATGTCTTCTGAGTATGTTAGTATATTGGTGAAGTTCTTGCCCTTTCCAGTCGTAAACAAGTTTATTGAACAGTTTGGTTGTTTAACATTTGTTCAACCCTATGTTTTTAGTATAGGATATGACATATCCGAGATCATACGAGAGTTCCACAACAGAAAATAGTAACACACCCTAACATAGCACTAAGTTTCTCTATGTTGATCAGTTTCTCTTATCGTCAAAATCACTTTTGTCCACGACAAAAGTAGAAGAAGAATCAAGGATTACAGTAAAAGATAAAAAAAAATATCCATGAAAGGGTGTTGAAGGAATCCATCTATTCTTCCACATAAAATAAAATTTTCTTATAAATAAAAAAATCGAATGCCCAAGACTGACCTTTAGATAACCTAAATAATCTCTTTACTTAATATCAGGTTATTGTACAACTATCAACTAATATAGAATAGGTATCCGGTAAAGCCTAAATTCTCTGACAAGTGATTCCCCGATAAGTTTACGAAGACCACCGCTACCAAGTATTTGGCATCGTCGCCCTCGTTGTTGTTGGTCTATTTCAGGATGATGGAGAGATTTCACAATTCAAAACATTGTGTGCACCATCTAATATTGATGAGGTGTTCAAATATATGAGAGTTCCCATGTGAGAATCCCTTTACCTTGATCAATACTCTTTATTGTCCTACCAAAACCAATTAACTTCCAATACTCTTTACTCCCATGTAAATTGATTTCAACTTCCACTTTCAGGGCAGAAGCAAAACCACAAACCCAACTTTACATTTGGCCTCAATATTGGAGGAGGCATCATCAACGCACTCCAAACACAAGTCTAAATTAACAAGTTGTAATATTCACTGTATTCGTAGGAAATTGTTGGTGCAAAATAAATCTCAAAAGCTAAACATTGAGATCCCAACATCGAGTACCAATAGGTTCAAAAAAGAGCAAAGCGGTCGACATCGCAAGTGCCCCTTTGATGCCAGGAGGACATAAATCTATTACAGGTAGAGATTGGATAGAGTTAAATCGAAGAATCCATAGAAAAATCAATATGAATATGACTACAACAACACCCCCCGCCCCCCCGGACCGCCCCCCCCGCCCCCCCCTTCTCATCATTTCTACCAAACACATGGTGGAAGTCTTACACTTGTAGAAAGACACCCAAATAGATCTAGAAATATTCAACAAGGAAAGGAGAAAATATAGTTACAAACAAATTATTTATACTTACAAAGTCATGATTCAGAATCCACTTGATACAAAACACCATGAAGAGGAAAGAATATGGTCAACAAGATTACTACAGAAATCTTTGGATGTAGTGATCCTGCAATTTTCAATAGCTTGATCAAGAGCTATGGTCAAGCCATGTTGTTGGAAGAAGCTTTGAAGGTATTTGATCATATGCAAAATTTGTGCAAACTTGATATTGATTCCTATAATGATCTTCCAAATGTCTTGGTACAAAACAATTGCCATGAAATTTTTGTTGCATTCTTCAACCACATGGCTTGTGGTGGATTTTCTTTCACAGTCTCAACCTTCAATATCACAATCAATGCACTTTGTTATGTTAAGAGAGTAAGGAGGCCACACCCAACTGCATAAATTCCTACCCTATATTTGTGCGAGGAGTCAAGGAAAAAGACCGCCCCCATTGAAATTTCCAATGTAAATTTCGTCAAATGATAGAGGTAAACTACAACATATGCCAGAAAAGGTAAATATGTTTTTTGTCATTGTGGTGTAGTATCTTGTATGCCAATGGTTCCTTGAGAATGATCGGGATCTGAAAAAATCAAGTACAAATATCTTGTGTGCCAATAGTGTCTGGAGAATGACCAGTCTCTTTGAACATATCCTGCAACAATCAAATACAAACATCTCCATACCCAAACACACCTGTAGAATGATCGAGCTCTAACAAATCATATCCTATAGAATGATTGGGATCTGAAAAAATCATATCCTGCAACAATAAGTACAAATATCTCCATACCCAAATGCACCTGCTGAATGATCGGGCTTTGACAAAGTCCCGCGGAAAAGACAAATTAATAGCGACTGCTGAAGGAGAGAACCTTCGGGAATTTGACGGAAAAGACGAATGAACCGAGACTGCTTGAAAGATTACCTAAATTTGGAAAAGTTGGTGAAACTGATGATTGAATGAACGACGACGATTAACGAAGTAAAGAACCTTGTCTAATTTGAGGTGAAAGGTAAATATGCACTTGGAAGGATTCCATCTGTCTGATAGACGAGGAATTTACTACAATTTAGAGAAAGTGTGTTCCTTGATAAACTCCTTTGGCGTAAAAATGTGGGAAAATTATGGAGCTTATTCAAGAATTCAGATCTAGCATGCTATCACTTGAGCTCACTTAAGTTGCAAAGTAGTCATCGACTGGAACTCCAAGTGGGACTTAGAAGAGCCCTGACACTTTTCCCTCACTTTAGGATGGGTTGTTACCAACAAAAGGGAATTTCCTTGTCTTCACTAAGTCTAGAAATGTATTATGAGTATCGAAGGGTTCAAGGATTTTTTTATATGTCTGTCTCAAGTATTTTTATGCTGTTATATTGTAGATTTATGGGACAGAGAAATCTGGTGCTAAATGCAAAAAAAAATAGTAAATTACCCAGATTTCAAAGGTAGTTGTGAAATAAGAATATAAATTGTAATTTCCATAGCTATTTGCAGAAGTAAAAAGGTTCTAAATTTATATAAATTTGTTCTTTAGAGATTTTATGAGGCTGGCAAGTGCATATTTATATAGTGGGATTCTTTTAGTCTAGTTTTAGATGCAAGAGACAAGATGCCACTACACTTTGTGGGGAAGATGTGGAGGATGTCACTACACTTTGTGGGGAAGATCTAGAGGATGATAATGGCTGTAATTTCTAGATCTCACTTGCAAAAGAAAAATAAAGAGCTTTGAATATTGTATAGATAATTATGGTGGTTTAAAGTGGTACAAGTGCTTATATTTTGTAATGGACATATGGTATGTACTGAGACTTAATTGTGTTACATTTTCTTAAGATATGATTAGATTATGTAGGATATTTATTTGAAAGATTAACAAGTACAGAAAAATGCATAAGATATAAAAGATACACAAGACACAAATATTTTCATCCGGGAAACCACAAAGGAGAAAACCACACAAACTTATTTAGAATAGTAAGATGATCAAAAGCAGTAATAAGAAATAATCAGCAACCATATTTCTCTCCTCCTCTGACTGTCTCTCTCTCTCATGCACCTTAGAGAGTGTGTAAGGTGTGTATAAATGAGGGAGAGCGCCTCCCTATTTATACACTTTCAAGTCACTGACCAAATATAAGACTTGAGCCTATATGTCATCTCACATGGGGCCCACTTCTCCTAGAGAGACCAAAATTACATATTACATCATGTTACAATGGGGACTATTGCCCCGACTTACAATGGAGGTTGTGCCTCAAGATCTAGACACAATTTAGACATCCCGTGAAGGGGTAACACACATCATCAAATTAGAAGTGAATTGAGAACCTTCGTTAGTGACAATTTCCCTAGGAATACCAAACCGAGTAAATATTTCTTCATATATAAATTCTACCACATATTTCTCTGTGGCTCGAAACAAATATTTAGCTTCTACCCATTTGGTGACATATTCCATGCAAACCAGGATATACTTCTTTTTGTGGGATATGGGAGAGATTGGTTCTACAAAATCAAGAGCCCATTTCTCAAAAGCCTCAATCATGACCTGAGGTTGTAAGAGCATCTCGTCAGATGACGGAGGCCTACCCATTCTTTGGAAACTGTCATATCCTTTAACATACCTGACAGTATCCTTAAAAATGCTTGGCCAGTAATACCCAAAATGCAACACTTTGTATGTTGTCCACTTGTCAGAAAAGTGTCCTCCACATGGCCCATCATGGCATGCATGGAGGATTACTGTCATATCATTCTCCCGTACACATCGTCTGATAATAAGATATGGGCCGGTATGAAAAAGGTCATTATCAACCCAAGAGTAGTTAGAACTTTGGACTATAATTCAACGTTTCTTGTGTGGGGACAAGTGGTTTGGTAACTTATCAGTTACTAAATAATTAGTGATGTCTGCAAACCAAGGAGTTTGAATAGACACAACAAATAAATTGTGTCTATTCATCGGGTAAAGTATCATCAACCGGTTTAGCACCGTCATCATGTTGGATGCGAGAGAGGAAATCTGCTACTAAATGCTCTCTACCAGGTCTATCAATGATGGTGATGTTAAAATATTGTAATAGAAGAAGCCATCGGGTCACCCTACCATTGACAATTGGTTTATTCATTAAGAATCTAATGGTAGAGTGGTCCATATGCACAAAAAATTCATATCCTGTAATGTAATGGCGAAATTTGTTGATAGCATAGACTACTTCCAAAAACTCTTTTTCAATAATAGTGTAATTTAGTTCGACAAGAGTCAAATTTTTGCTAACAAATTAGATGGCATAAGATGCTTGGCCTTCCTTTTGACCTAGGACCCCTCCTATGGCCATGTCAGAAGCATCAATATATGGAATGGAAGGGACCAATCAGTACCCCTAATTATTGGTGCCACTTATAACTTATCCTTTAAGACCTCAAAATCACTTTGATAGGATTCAGTCCATCGGAATTCTACATCCTTCATAAGTAGCTTAAACATTGGTGCAGCTATTTTAGTAAAATTTTCAATAAAACGTCGGTAGTACCCTACATGGCCAAGAAAGCTCCTTACCTCCTTTTGAGTTTTTAGAGACAAAAGATTAACAATTACTTTGATTTTAGCAGGGTCTACCTTGATCCCTTGTGAAGAGACATGATGCCCCGAGACTATACCTTCTGTTAATAAAAATTTTCATATTTCATGACTAAGGGCTAGGTTTGTCTCTTGACATCGTATCAGGACCTTTTCAAGATGATCAAGAGCCTCCTGAAAGGTATTACCATAGGCTATAAAATCATCCATGTACACTTCTATACAGTCGTGTATAAGATCAGCAAAAATTCCTAAGACTGCTCGCTGAAAAGTGGCAAGTGCGTTACATAGGACAAATAGAAAAACTCTATTGGCATATGTCCCCCAGGGTCAAGTAAAAGTAGTCTTATCCTGATACTCAGGTGCTATCAAGTTCTGATTGTATCCACTATATCCATCAAGAAAATAAAATTATTGTTTGTCAGACATGGTATCTAGCACTTGGTCGATAAAGGGCAAGGGAAAATATTCCTTAAGTGTGGCATTATTCAGTTCTCGGAAGTCAACACAAATACACCATTTCCATGTAACTTTCTTTGGGACTACCACTAGAGGAGACACCCATTTACTGTGTGGAATTGGGTAGATGAAACCAACATTGAGAAGTTTTTGCAACTCCTCCTTAACTATGTCTTTCAAAGCATGATTCATCCTCCTATGAGGTTGTCTTATAGGGGATATACTTGCATCCATGTAAGTATGGTGAATACAAGTGTCATGGTGTACACACTTCATATCAGTGTAGTCCCATGCGAATGTGCCAACTTGACTTCTAAGAACCTTAAGCAATTACTCTTGTTGGTTTTCACTTAACCATGTGTTTACGTGTAGAAATTTTCCAAGTTTGACCTCACAAGGTATGGTATAAGACCCTGTATCCTCTTCAATTGCAAAAACACATGGTGTATCCATAAATGTTAAGAGGGCCAAATTTTCCTGAAACTCATCTCCAAAAATTTGATTGAATTGAGCAAAAGACTGAGGGAAATCTATACAAGTTGTCGAAGAAACAAATTGGTTTAACACATTCTCAGTAGTCTACTCCTGAAGTTCCTAGGAGTAATCACTAGAAAGGGAAAGATTTTCAAAATCCTCATCCCCAAAAGAAAAATCTAACCACCACAATTTTTCAGTTACTGGTTGTGCTGGGGGGTATAAAACAAGTCTTTGCATAGATAACCCATTAGAAATGGTCATGTCCCCATCCCTACATTCTATAAAGGCATTAGCAGTGGCTAGCCATGGTCTCCCCTAGATAATAGGATGTCCTTTAGAAGGATCCTTTGATTCTATAACCATAAAGTCAATGGGGTATTCCCATGAAGCCACTGATACAATAATATCATCCAACACTCCAACAGGTTTTACCGTGGTATGGTCTGTGACTTCTAAGATTGAAAGGGTAGGTCGGAGAAACTGTCCCAACTGTAAAACTTCTAAAGTTGCGGTGGTCATCATATTAATAGCAGATCCTAGATCAATAAGTGTATTTTCTATGGAAATATAATTTACAATAACAGTTACTACTGGGCTCCCTGGATTTGTATATTTTGCAATTCTAGACTGGTCTATCATACACTCAGACATCTCTCATATAACATGAATTGTGGGGGGGTCTTTCTGTTTCTTACATGGGCATTTTATACACAGTTCCTTTATTAATTTTCTATAAATTGGTATATCCTTAATAGCATGTAATAGAGGAATTTTGACACAGATATTTTTTAGTTCATTTAGAATGTCGTACTCGGGATGAATCACAGGTTTTATATTGCTAGTCGTTTTAGAAATGGAGGGATTCTTTATTCCTAAGTTGGTTCTTGCTGAGGATGGGTATGCACTGGAATCTTTGAAATATCCTCATATTGTAAAATGGCATCATTCATGACTTCATTAGGGTCTTCTTCTTATTCATTCTCCTCACAAATGACGACTGATGATTTGGGTTTGTCATTCACAACTCTTCTAGATCGTAATTGGATCTCATGCATAGGTACAATCAAAATAGCATAGGATGGAAGAGTTTGAAACTCAATGCTCTTGAGAGCTTGAGTTGGGTTATTGTTTGGGTTAGGTATCGGTTGTGCAGGTAATAATGTAGGTCATGGGGGATTTGTATTCTGGAAATGATGAGGTTGTTGTGCAATAAGGGGAACTAGAGGCACAAACCCAGGAAAAATTTGCTGGATATTGGGTGGGTGTTGAGGATAAGGATGATTAGGTATGGAGACAGGTGGTGACTGGGGATACGCTTGTCCCTTGCATCCCTATTGCCAATACTGATGCTGAGTAGAATGAGGAGGAGGAGGAGGGTATTGGGATGGCCAGTTCTGCAAACTTGAAGTGTTCCATTGTTGAGGTTGTTGGTAGGGATGATAATAGGGTGGGGGATGTGGTGACAAATTCTGATATGTTGGTTGGTCTCTAGGTTTCCAAGGAGGCCTCCTATATGTTTCACCAATGTCCCCATTCTTATATATGGATTGTAACCCAGGAAATGATGGGAAATTCTATGTTATGATCATCCATGCAAATGCGACATACAAAGATGTTGTTCAATGGGAATTCCCATTGGGAATGCTTAGTCCTGCATCTTGGACATAAAATGCTCATTGTTGTGTGCTCTTCCTCTTGCCTCTTTTTGGCTTGTAAAGCATCTAGTTGAGAATCCATTGCTCCTAAAATATCTGTTTTGAATTTTTCCAATAGGTTTCCTAATTCTATCCTTGTGACTCCTCCATAACTAGAGGTGTTTCCTTTTAAATTTCTATTATAGGGCTCCCAAAGATTTCTCCCAACTTTCCCCCTACTTCTAGAGTAATTTCTACACATCTCACCGATTTGTGCAAAGGGTTTGTGAGAGATATCGCCAGTTTCCATGAGATTAGTGTTTTCTACCAGGTCTTTTGATATCCCTTTAAGGAAGAGTGTTTATACTGCATCTTCTTGAAGGTAATTATATTTAGACTTCTGTAATGTATAAATAAACCTTTCGAGATAATATTCTAAGCTCTTGTCTTCAAGTTGTTGTATCTTGAAAATATCATTTTGAGAGTCTCTAGGTTTGCAATACTCTTGATATTGCTACAAGAATGCAGTTTTCATATCTTCCCAAGTTCTAACACTATACTCTCCTAATCCCATGAACCATCTTAAAGCAGAATCTTTTAGTGTAGTAGGGAAAAGTTTCAATTTGTGAGCATCTTGTAGATAGTTATAGCTTCTACAAAGAATGTCAAACTCGGACACAAATGTGTCCGGGTCTTCATTACTTTTACCATAGAAAGTAGTTAATGAATAAGGAGGCATGTTCTTCGTATTTACATCCTGTGCAGTGTCTAGGATAGGAAACCCAAAGGTAGCCTCAGTTCGATTTTCTATTTCTTCTTTGTCATTTCTAACCTCGTCGTGATCTTCATTTTCTCCCTGTCTCTCCCTGTATATTCGATTTTCAAAGAGTGTGAACCTAGGAGGTTCCTTCCAAGGTGATAATGGGGTGTCCCAACGTTATTTCTCAGGGGAGATCTTCCTCTGATAAGAGAAGTTGTCAGCCGTGTCTTTATTAGGTTCTACAGGGAGGTTAGGTTCTATTGTAGATTTCTCAATATTTGAAACAACTGTATTTATTGAACTACCAAAGAGAGTGTTTACCTAAGAAATATCAATGAAATTGACTAATTTCAGATCCCCTACTAGTGAAAAATTAGTTTCCTTAGGTTTTGGTACCAATGGAGGGTTAAGGGTTTCCAATGGATGACCCTCTTGAACTTCTTCAAGAATAGGGTATTTAGAACTTCCTGACAGGGTTTCTCTACATTATATGGCTCCTCCTTTAGGTTTCCAAGAATAACTACTTCCTACGTGTGTCTTCCATTACCTTCCCGCCGAGTTAGTGGTTACTTCCTGACAGGGTTTCTCTACATTATATGGCTCCTCCTTTAGGTTTCCAAGAATAACTACTTCCTACGTGTGTCTTCCATTCCCTTCCCGCCGAGTTAGTGGTTGGGGTGTTATGCACCCCGTAAAGGTTAGTAGGAATTTTAACAAAGTTTTGAGAACTAGTTCTAACGTATCTACCTTTCGAATCTCTAGGACTATTCATGAAAATATAAACTAAACCTACAATACTATTATTACTATTGGATTTGGGGACGCCTGTTATAACAGATGTGCAGGTTCTTACCTCTCGTCTTACCGCTCCCCCGCCACCATCCTATTACTAAACTTCATAAGGGAATTCTACATATTCTACCTTATAGAATAACTCCCCAGCAATGGTGCCAAAATGTTGGGTGTTATATTGTCTTAATGAATCACCAAATATTTAATTATCGACCGGGGTTTGCAAACTTGGAGTTCACACAAAATATATGCTAAGGTAGAAGGGTACCTAGGGTGTCGTAGAAATATTTTAACAAAGAAAAGATCAAAAGATCTTTCAAAATGAAAAACCGAGTCAAAATTCAGAAATCCAACTAATAAGTTAATTAGACTTTTAATAGATCAGAGCAGTATTAAGCTATACTACTCTACTCTATAAACAATAACTGAAGAAGATATATATATATAATACTAATCTAAGAAACAATACTTGATCGAGAGCAAATGACTCTTTATAGGAAATCTATTATTTATTTAGCTTCTAGTCTAGGGATTAGAAAGGCTATAAACAAATTCAGAACCCTAACTATATGGAAACAAGATATTATATTATCTAAGGCAAGATTATAGCTACTTAATATATTTAAGGAATTCAATAATTGAACTATACATTCATTTAACCAATACAAAATAATTAAGCTAAATTATCTAGTTCCATTCTCCTTGAGGATTCTGAGGATATGCATTCAATGTGGAAGTCATTTTGAATGATTTCCTTTCGAAATGACTTTGAAAGGAAATCAAAAAATTGAACAAAATTAAGTCTAATTTAACTTCTACAAAGAGGTGTAAACTAAAGAGTGTCCAGTTACAAGTGATAGTAAACATTGTGATTTATTCCCTATCCATAAGAAAATGACTTTAGAAAAGAGGTGTTATTAACAAGTGATTTATTAATCAAGAAACAATACTATTCTAATGATTACCTCGAAGTTGGAGGTATACTATTCTAGATAGGTAAAGCATAAATTTAAGGAAATAAATATAATCTAAAAGCAAGTAGAAAACTTAATAAAGATATTTACTTGAAAGTGAATTTGATTTAGAAGTAAGTAGAAAACTTAATAAAGATATTTTATTTCTGAATCAAATCCTATTCTATGAACATCATCAGTAATTACAGAATAAGGAGGATAGATCCTATACTAGAAATGATGATCAAATCATAAAGAACTAATGTACTTTTTGGAGAATAAAATGAACGAGTTTAATTCTAAAATCAATCTAAATAGGAATAAGGTATATCAAACTAGAAATTCAATTAACAAGTTCTAAAGCAGTAATCAATTAAGAAATCAAGGACAAAATAAACACAACTCAACAACAAAATAAAGAAAAAAGAAATGAAAGCTAAGAATTACTATGGAGCTTAATGGATACTTTATGTAGTTTGAAATAAGGTCCTAATTATATATGACTACTGGTTAATTACAGAAAATAACACAATTTGAAAACTGGGAAAACTGAAATTTAAACAAGTATAAAAAAAAACAAGAAATATTAAAGTCTGAACGGCAGTCCGACTGTTAGTATAGAATGATAGTCCGGATGGAGAAAAACAATGTAAATTGCGAAATAAACAACCTAAATGATCTTGACACCAACTAGATTATGCATATGAGGCCATAGTGTAGAAAAAGAGAATAATTAGCAATTGAAATAACATAAGAGAATTTATGCTAATCTACCTCTAAGAAGAGAAGCAATTTGCTATTATATTATAAAACAAATTAAAAGATAAATGCAATTAATCTACAACTACAAAAGAATCAACAAAATTGAACCTAACTATAATCTAAACCTGAAACATTAAACTGATTAAACTTTAGCTAATTGCAAATATGAAATTCAAGAACAAACTAAAAGAAAGACTGTGAATAACTATGCGTAGCTGGTCACTTTCATTTCTGAAAATATAAACTATGTTAACAGCAACACATAAATTAGATTAACAACATACAATACACGGTATTGGTAACAAGATAACATCAATTATAGGAAATCGAACTACACATAGAAGCTGGAAACAAAAACTACTTATCTGCAGAAGGAGATACAAAAATATACAAATGGAAGACCTCTGGTTGTTGAGGGGTCCTTATCATCAATTAGGGGCTGCGCTTAGATCAATCAATCACTTACGAAAACAAAGACATATATCCACAGCTGAGAATAGATTTTTTATTAAACTAGAAGAGAGTTTACAGAGTTTCTTTGCCAACTACTACTACTAGCCTATTCTCGTCGTGAGACAACGTTTATATATCTTTACAATGGAGGTGTAGGTTGAACCTTTCAATGGTCAACCACTCTAAATATAGGCAGTCTTAACTACTAAAAAAGGACTGTGTAACAAATTATGACAACACACAGGATGTCTTCCTAATCCTTTGGGTGTTGATTCTCCTTGTGCGCATAGCTAGTGCGTTGATCTCTGTTGACGTGGGTAGATGATGTGGTGTCAGGATGAGTGAACAGGAGCTCGAATATTCTAGATCAAGGACTCTCATACCAAGGGAACACATGGATAACATAACCATGAAACCGTTCTTTGCTTTTAACACCCTGGAATATTCCAACCAACAAAGCTGCAGGTTGATCAGAGGGTTGTAGGACAATCTAGATGCAATTGTGCATGTTTGGCGTGAATACATGTCTAATTGGAGGTCTGTTTAAAAAACATATCCTACAAAACAATTCTTTATGCCAAGCACATTTGCAAATTTCACATAATTGTAAATAAAACCCTGAAGTAATGAAAATTAACCAAAACTTGTATAATATTCAATTACATTCATACATGTGTTTAATTTATGGTCTGAATGGAAAGAACTATGCCAAAAAGTGACAAAAGGTAATTTCGATAGAGAAAATAATCAACCAAAAATGAAGACAAAATTGGGATCAACACTCCCCCAAACTGGAGAGATGTCAGGTCCCACTGAGCAAAAAAAATAGGAATTTAGGAAGAAGGTTGAGTTGTAGTAGCAACTACCTTCGACTTAGTAGAGGAAGCGAGAGATTTGAATTTCAAATTCCTAGCTTATGCCTTCAGAACTGTGTGCCTCTCCTGACGAGAGTCACACAAGGAGGTTATGGCCTTATTGAGCTCTTGAACAGTCTTAACTTGAAGACATAGATCCTTGTTTTCCTGATGAAGATCATCAATCATCTCGGCATATCTTTTATTTTGGCTTGTCGACTATGATAATTCTTGATTCAGTCAATCTATTGTTTGCTGATTTGGAGTAAATGGCTCTGTAGGGCACTTGGAATCTTGAGGAGGACTAAATTCTCTGGATGGTGTTCAAGGTTGATAGACGAGACTTGTTCTTCAGGAATCGTGCCTTGAGTAGATGGAGATGTGGGTTCAAGAGTAGAGGCTTTGAGCAACTTGAATGAGATGCTAGCCAATGTAAATAGGGGTGAGTCAGAAATGGGTTCATCCACCTCAACCACACTATCTGGATGATCGGACTGAGGGGTAGTATGAATAGTGATCTAAACGAGATTCACCTTCTTATTCTTGGCTCGAACTTGTGGAAAATGTAGAAATTCAACGGCCAGAGGGTTTTCAGAGGTGAGTGAATGGCCATGCGGACTTGCTTCTAAAGTATCCTCATCAACGTGCACCACTTTAGTTCTTTTTTATTCTTTGGGAGGGGTCTGACTGGGTTCACGGTCACAAGTGTGACAAGGACTCTTTCGAGCATTGAAATGAGGGTTCAGTACCTTAAATACAAAATTTTCCTAGGTCTGGTTCCTCTCCTTCAACTGATGCACGATCAAGAGCCTGATAAGACTATGGTTGTACAGACTACTGATAGGATTGACCGTATTTTTCCTGACTTGGTTCAACATCTTTTCCAAGTTTTTAAGGAAATAGAATGGGAAATTAAGAAACTATTGATTGACAAAATGTGCCAATAATCATAAATGGAAAGATTTAAACATAGTGAACTTACCTTCGCAAGTTATGAGGCGAATGATAATGGCCAAAGGATTAAGGTATTCCAGCTTGACCCATTCTCTATGAAAACATTTCGTACCTGCAACATGCTGACAATCATGCTTCAGAGAGAAATCATGGGATGACCGAGGAATAAACAGATGTTTGTGCCAATGGGTACCTTCTCTCAGGAGCTTGGTAGCGACTAGAATGGTCTCTTGGTCTCTTCAGTCATTGGAAAAGTGAGGTAGCCAACCCTAGCCACATTACCATTGGACCCTTTTTCAAATAATAGTGAAATCTCTTCATCGTATCCCTGTAAAAGGTGGAGGAACTGGTTCCACCCCACTCGAAAGAAGATCTCCTGACATTCTTGGAACTCTGGAATCCTGAATAAGTCCTGATAACTCTCAGGCTCAAGGCGATTAGGAATTTTTTAAGCAGGGGAAAATTTACAGGGAGGTTGCATAGGATACTAAGGAATGGCGTCTGGATGGATTTGCGAAGACGAAGGTAAGTAAGGATGAGGGTAAGGATTGTAAATTTAAAACACAATTAGTTTAGACATCTGAACAATCGTGAGATCGTGGATTCGCATGCTTGAGAAATCATGCTATGGTTCAGTACTTTTAATCTTATGCCCTAATAATTATTTCGTATGGTTATGAATGATTTAACCATGTCCAAAGTAAACTTTGTACATGTTGAATGAATTATTCATTATGGAATTCATAAAATGCATTCAAAAACCATTATGACTTTAATTAACAAAATGATAGAACGCCTAACTATTTCCACATATGACTTGATGAGAAGGTAAGGGTAATAATGGTCGAAAAGACCCTGAAATCATATCATATCAACATGGGTTTAAATGATTTGTTGGATGAGGTTGAGGTGATTCCTAATGAAATCATAATTTTTTTATGAGCATAAGAATGAGACCTAATATTCATGGGTATGGTTTAGTGGATTAAACGATTTTCCCATAATTAAAACTAAAAGAAATTAACACTTTGATATATCTAATCATGCTACTACAATGTTACAGTTTCATTCGAATCATCATTTGGAATTCCATTCAGACCAGTATTCGACCCTTCCTATGATCCTTCATATGGACCTTCTATACAAAATGCGCTCTACTGGATCTGACTGCTACTAATTAAGCGATAAATTTTTCTTGGCTGTCATCACACAACAGGATGATGTAAACCAGCTTTATTGAACCTTAGTTATGTTCTTCTTTATTCATCAAGGAGTAGAACAATATTCCGCTACTTGCATTATCTTGAAAACACCTATAATTTTGTCAGAGATAATTGAATCTTTTCATAAATAATCAGAATGTAAAGACAGTTCTAACCTTCCCCCAAACCAAAAGTATGGAGTGTCCTCAAGCCATCAAATAAAAACCGATTGATTTCCAAATAGTTTAACAAATAATTCTAAAATGTTGTTATCATTTTCATACAAAATAGAAACACTAACTAGTAAATAGATGATTCAGATATGTACATTCATAAAAAAAAATAACAATGCTTGGAAAGACCATATGAATAATGATAGTATAACTGATGGGAAAAATGCCATAGGAAAAACTAGTCATGTTTGACTCATTTTAAAGATCTCTTGTCATCCGAAGAATATAGGGAAAGTTCACCTAGGATTTTGTGAGATTTCCATAGTTATGGGTCCCATTTCTAGGACAATCATATACTAAGTATTATTTGAATTATATGACAAGGTCCAATCCTAACTTACAACCATTCTCTAATGCCAGTATGAATAATTGGTCTAAATATGTATTTTATATACTCAGGTTTTTTTCAGATGAGTCATGTGTATAGTAATGCATTAACTAGATATCCTTTACCCGATATTGCCCCGCTTCCAATAGCCCTATTCAGTACCCCGGTGGGTATATATTGGTACCATGCAAGCATATCCATGCTGCCAGTGATCCTATTCAATACCCCTACAAGTATACTTGCATTTACTGAGCTTCCTTGTTTAAGATGTTACTTAGCATGGACCCGCTGCCAACGAGCCTATTCGGTACCTCGACGGGTTTGCTTCATATAATGATTTTAGTATGTGGAATTCGGTTGGTACTAGAGTGTGTTAAGCCTACTAAACACATAATTCAAAAAAAATTTAGATCGAACCTTATTAGTATCTTTATGTATATATATTTTTCTCTTTTTTCTTTATAATAGCCTAAATTATAGATCATGTCAAAAGAGAACAACTTAAATATGTTTCTTGACCTCATTCTATCTTCTTCATAAAAGATCAGTAATGTTCCCCATAAGTATAAATTTCACTTACTCCTGGGTTACTTACAAAAAAAAAGCTTAAGAGACAAGTGTTGATAATGAGTCTAGGATGAACTACTAGTCCATGGGTGTAATATAGAACTTTTGAAACCCTGATGATTAGAGTATGTCTTCAGAAACTATTCTAATGATAAATAAAAAATGTGCATGTCTGAATCAAATACCATAAAAGCATAAGGAATCATAGAAGAAAGTGGGTAGGAATGATATAAAGGACACTTTAACTTTCATTATAAACTTTCGTTTTCAATAAAATAGAAGAAGTTAGGATGTATTATGAGTTCTTAGAGCATTTCTATTTCCAGGCAATATTTCATGAACTGATTATAGAGATAAGACTCTTGTAATCAAACTGAAAAACCACTTGTTAGATGATTCAAATTTATTCCCAACAAAAACATATGTACAAAAAAAAAGTTATATATAATTTAGAAAAAGTAGGAAAAGGAAAAGAGTTTTCTTGTTTTATTTGAAAAAATTCCATAAGATGATTATAAAAATGAATTCCCTGTGTTGGTAATAAGTCCCGATTCTA